>PVKV010012923.1:13358-63694 GCA_004027835.1 Alouatta palliata | reverse complement strand
TTTTTTTTTGAGACGGAGTTTCGCTCTTGTTACCCAGGCTGGAGTGCAATGACGCGATCTCGGCTCACCGCAACCTCCGCCTCCTGGGTTCAAGCAATTCTCCTGCCTCAGCCTCCCGAGTAGCTGGGACTACAGGCACGTGCCACCATGCCCAGCTAATTTTTGTATTTTTAGTAGAGACAGGGTTTCACCATGTTGAGCAGGATGGTCTCGATCTTTTGACCTCGTGATCCACCCACCTCGGCCTCCCAAAGTGCTGGGATTACAGGCATGAGCCACCGCGCCCGGCCGGTTTTCTGTTCTTGTGTCAGTTTGCTGAGAATGATGGTTCCCAGCTTCATCCATGTCCCTGCAAAGGACATTAACTCATCTTTTTTTATGGCTGCATAGTATTCTATAGTGTATATGTGCCACATTTTCTTTATCCAGTCTATCATTGATAGGCATTTGGGTTGGTTCCAAGTCTTTGCTATTGTGAACAGTGCTGCAGTAAACATATATGTGCATGTGTCTTTATAATAGAATGATTTATAATCCTTTGGGTATATATACAGTAATGGAATTGCTGGGTCAAATGGTATTTTTAATTCTAGATCCTTGAGGAATTGTCACACTGTTTTCCACAATGGTTGAACTAATTTACACCCCCCACCAACAGTGTAAAAGTGTTCCTATTTCTCCACATCCTCTCCAGTATCTGTTGTCTCCTGGCTTTTTAATGATCACAATTCTAACTGGCGTGAGATGATATCTCCTTGTGGTTTTGGTTTGCATTTCTCTAATGACCAGTGATGATTAGTTTTTTTTTTCATATGTTTGTTGGCTATATTAAAGATTTTTGCATCTATGTTAATGAGGGATATTGGTCTGCAGTGTGTGTGTGTGTGTGTGTGTGTGAGGGTTTTCCGCAGTAAACTGCTGTTTGGCTCCAACTTATAGATGAGTCGGCGAGAATATATTCTTTTATTTTGTGAAAAATGTTGTATGGAATTGGTATTATTTCTTCAGGACTGGCATTATTATTATTTACCAGTGTGAAACAATCTGGATCTGGCATCTTCACAGTAGAAAGTTTTTAGTTGTGAATTGACTTAATAGGTGTAGAGCTATCCAAATTTTTTCTTATTGTATGAATTTGGGTAACTTGTATCTGTTAATGAATTTGTTCATCTCCATTGTCAGTCTTATTGGCCTAAGGATGTCCCTAAGACCCCCTTATTGCCTTCTTTATGCTTGGAAGATCTGTGTCCCGTCTTTATTCTGATATGTTGTCTTATCTGTTTTTATTCATGATTTGTTTAGCTAGAGTTGCTGGTTTCTATAAATATTTTCAAAGAACTCATTTTTGTCTCATTGATTTCTGTTGGTTATTATATTTTATCTTCTTGGTTTTCACTCTTGTTTTTATTACTTTTTTTTTTTTTGAGACGGAGTTTTCGTTCTTGTTGCCCAGGCTGGAGTGCAATGGCACGATCTCAGCTCACCACAACCTCCACCTCCGGGTTCAAGCGATTCTACTGCCCGGCCTCCCGAGTAGCTGGGATTGCAGGCACGCGCCACCACATCCTGCTAATTTTTGTATTTCTAGTAGAAACAGGGTTTTGCCATGTGGGCCAGGCTGGTCTTGAACTCCTGACTTCAGGTGTTTTTATGACTTTTTATACTACTTTTGGGTTAATTTCTTGTTTTTCTAGATTCTTTTTTTTTTTTTTTTTGAGATGGAGTCTCACTCTGTCACCTAGGCTGGAGTGCAGTGGTGCGATCTCGGCTCACTGCAACCTCTGCCTCCTGGGATCAAGCAATTCTCCTGCCTCAGTCTCCTGAGCAGCTGAGATTACAAGTATGCACCACCATGCCTGGCTAATTTTTGTATGCTTTTAGTAAAGACAGGGTTTCACCATGTTGGTCAGGTTGGTCTCAAACTATTGACCTTGTGATCCACCCACCTTGACCTCCCAAAGAGCTGGGATTACAGGCGTGAGCCACTGTATCTAGCCATTTTTTCTAGATTCTTAAAGTGAAAAATTAGATCATTGTTCTTAGAACTTGATTATTTTCTAATATCAATAATCAAAGTTATAAATTTTCCTCCAAACATTATCTTAGTTGCATTACTCAAATTTTCATATGTTGCATTTTTATCCTTATTCAGTTCCAGATGTGTTCTAATTCTCCTTGTAATTTTCTCTTTATGTTTTCATTGTAGTCTGCTTAAAATATTTTCTAACGTCTCTTCTAATTTTTGAGTGTTAATGTCTAAATGCTTAGATGCAATCAAAACATGTTTTTGTTTTTCATTTTGAATAAAACTTTATTGTGATCAGAGTTCATACTCTGTATGATTTAAAATATTTTAAATTTGTTGAAACTTGTGTTATGGCCCAATACATGGCTTATATTAATGAATGCTGTATGTGCACTTAATAAGCACACACATTATTCTGTTGTTTGATATAATTTTCAAAAAACATCAAAAAGGTCACAGTTATCGAGAGTCTTGTTTAACTCTTCTGTACCCTCCCTGATTTCCTGTCAAATTGTCCTATTGATACTAAGGAATGTATCGACATAATTCTGAATGTATCTATCAGTTCTGTCAGTTTTTCCTTAGTGTCTTTTGAAGTTCTGTCATTAGTTGCATAAATATTTAGAATTATAATGTCTTCTAGATAAGCAGATCCCTTTGTTAATGTAAAATACCCTTTTTACCAAAATTTGACATATCAGAAATTAATGTAACTACTCAAATGTTCTTATGATTATTAGTAACATGGTACATCTTTTATCATTTTTTATAGTTGTAACATATCAGTGTCTTTACATTTATGATATGTTTCTTGTAAACCATGTATAGATGTGAGCCACATACTGGCTCATAAGAGCTAATTGTTACATCTTCAAGAATTTCTCAAGCTGTTAGATGTCACCTTGTATGTTTACATTGCATAGTGAAAGTCTTTACACCACAAACCCACAATTAATACGAATTAGTGCATTTATTCCTCTGGGGAGCTGGTTGTTAAACATTTACCAGCACACCACTAGTTTTGCTTTTTTTTTTCAGTTCTATGATCTCTTTCTTTAAATAGAATATCACAACTATTTACATTTAATATAATTACCACCATGGTGAAGTTTAAGTCTATTATCCTTCTGTTTGTTTTCCATATGTTTCATCTTTTCTTTTTTAAAGAAAGAGACTTTATTTTTAGAGCACTTTCCAATTCACAGAAAAACTGGGCAGAAAGTACAAAGATTTCCCAAATAGCCCCTGCCCCCTACACATGTGTAGCCTCCACCATTATCAATATCATCCACCAGAATAGTACATTTGTTAGAACTGGTGAACCTACATTGAAACATCATTATCACACAAAGTCCATAGTTTACATGGGGTTGATTTTTGGTGGGGTACATTATACGAATTTGGATAAACTTATAATGATAGGTATCCACCATTGCAATATATACAGAATAGTTTCACATGCCCCCCAAATCCTCTATCTCTCTCTTTCTCCCTTCAACCCCTGGAAACCACTGATAATTGTACTGTCTCCAGAGACATGTCTTTCGGAATGTCACATAGTTGGAATTATATAGCATGTATGTAACCTTTTCATATTGACTTCTTTCACTTAGTAATATACATTTAAAATTCATCCATGTCTTTTTGTGGCTTGATAGCTCATTTATTTCTAGTGCTAATAATATTCCATTGTCTGAATATGCTACAGAGTATTTACACATTAGCCTACGAGAAGATTATCCTGGTTGCTTCCAAGTTATGGCAATTATGAATACAGCTGCTATAAATGTCTGTTTGTAGGTTTTTGTGAAAACATAAGCTTTCAATTTCTTTTGGTAAATATCAAGGAGCACAATTGCTGACTCTATGTTAAGAATGTGTTCAGCATGAAACCACGGAACTGTCTTCCAAAGTTACTGTGCTATTTTACATTCTTACAACAGTCAGTGAGAGTTTCTGTTGCTTCACCTCCTCATCAGCATTTGGTGCTGTCAGTGTGACATTCTAATAGATGTGTAATGTTATTTCACTGTTTTAGTTTGCATTCCCTAATATTTATGATGTGGAGAGTATTTTTATATTCTATTTGCCATCTGTGTATCTTCTCTGGGGAGATGTTTGCTAAAGTCTTTGGCCCATTTTTAAATTGAGTTGTTTATTCTCTTATTGTTAAGTTTCAAGAGTTCTTTGTATATTTTAAATAACAATCCTTTATCAGATGTGTCTTTTGCAAATATTTTCACCCAGCTTGTGGCTTATCTTTTTATTCTCTTTACAGTGTCTTTCACATAGCAGAAATTTTTAATTTTGGTGGAGATACAGGTTATGAGTTCTTTCATTCATGTTTCATGCCTGTGGTATTGTATCTAAAAAGTCATTACCAAACTCTAGGTAATATAAATTTCCTTCTATGTTGTTTTCTAGGAATTTTATAGTTTTGCATCCTGTATGTTGAGTTATTCTTTGTAAAGGTGTAAGGTCTGTGTCTAGACTTTTTTTTTCGCCTGTGAATGTCCAGTTGTTCCAGTATCATTTGTTAAAAAGGCATTTTTTTCTTCACTGTATTTTCTTTGTGCCTCTGACAAAGATCACCTGACTATACTTATGTGGGTCAACTTCTGGGCTCTCTATGTGTTCCATTGATCTTTTTGTCAGTTCTTCCACCAATACCACATTGTCTTGATCATTGTAATTTTACAGTAAGTCTTGAAGTTGGGTGGTGTCGTTCTTTCAATTTTGTTCTTCAATAATGTAGAGGCTCTTTGTGGCCTTTTTCCTTTCCATATAGACTTTGGAATCAGTTTGTCAATACACTCAAAATAACTTCCTGGAATTTTGATCAGAATTGTATTGAATCTATAGATCAAGTTGGGGAGAACTGATACTTGACAATATTGAGTTTTTCTATCCATGAACATGGACTAGTTCTCCATTACTTAGGTTAATTTCTTTCATCAGAGTTCTGTAGTTTTCTTCACATAGATTTTGTGTATATTTTGTTAGGTTTCTATCTAAGTATTTCATTTTGGGGGGTGCTAATTCAAGATAGTGTATTTTTAATTTCAAATTGCAGTTGTTCATTGCTGGTATATAGAAAAATGATTAAATTTTGTATATTAATCTTATATTCTATATCCCTGCTATAATCACTTATTATTTATAGCGGTGTTTGTGTGTGTGTGTGTATGTGTGTATGTCAATTCTTTTGGATTTTCTACATAAACACATTATCTGTGAACAAAGACAGTTTTATTTATTCCTTCCCAGTGTGTGTACTTTTCTTTTCTTGCCTTATTGCATTAGCTAGAACCTTCTGTCCAGGAGCTGAAATTCACAAAAGTTTGGGGGGCCCAATGAAAACCTTAGATTAAAAAAAAGTCTTTCAGACTTGTCAACTCTAAGGCCTTAGCTGGTGATCAATGGCTCTGCCTTGGCCCTGGCTTCTGCAGAGTTTCGTGCTCTCTCGTGTTGTGATTTTCTGTCTCTAGCATCTGTCTCTCCGATATTGGGAGCAATTGTTTGCTTGTGACGTCACTTCTTTTATGGATCTAAGAAGAGTTGCTGATTTTTTCCATTTGTTCAGCTTTTCACTTGTTAATAGGCTAAACTGGAAACTGCTTTTTTAATTTTTGTTTTCCATCTTTTTCTGCCATACTTTGCATTAACTGAGTAGCTTTTAGTATTCCATTTTATTCCCATCTCAGCTGTCCCTCTTTATTTTAATTTTTTAGTTATTTATGTAGGGCTTACCATACACGTTTCAACTATTCCTTGTCTGAATTCAACTAATATTATACCATTTCATGTGTAACGTGAAAACGTGACAAAAACGAACTTCTATTTCTCCCTACCATTCTTTGTGTTAATAGTCTCATATGTTTTACTTCTATATTTGTTCAGTCTCTGCAGAAAACTGTATTTTTTGCTTTAAACAGTAAATTATTTTTTAAAAAGTCACAATAAAAATGTTTTATATTTACCCATTGTACTAGTCTGTTCTCATGGTGCTGTAAAGAAATACCTGAGACTGGGTAATTTACAAAAAGAAAGAGGCTGAATTGGCTCACAGTTCTGCAGGCTATACAAGAAGCATGATGCTTGGCTTCTGGGGCGGCCTTGGGACACTTACAATCATCGCAGAAAGCAAAGGGGAAGCAGGCCCATTTTACATGGGCAGAGCAGGAGCAAGGGTGGGGAGGTGCCACATACTTTTAAACCAGATCTTGTGAGAACCCACTCACGATGTAGCATCACGGAGAGATGGTGCTAAATCATTCCTGAGAACTCTGTCCCCTGATCCAGTCACCGCCCACTAAGCTCCGCCTCTAACACTGGATTACAACTGAACGTGACATTTGGGAGGAGACACAGACCCAAACCACATCACTCACGTATTTACCATTTCTATGTTTTATTTTTTTGTGTGAATCTGAGTTTCCTTTGGTGTCATTTTCTTTCAGCCACAAAAATTTGAATATTTCTTTATGCAGATCGCAGACCATGAATTTTTTCAGCTTCTGTTGTCTCTAAAAGTTTTCATTGCCCCTTTCTTTTGAAGAATATTTTTTCTGAGTACAGAATTCCTGGTTTAATGTTTTCTTTTATTTAAATTCAGAATTTCAGAGATACCATTTCTGTCTTGAATTGTTTTCAGTGACATGTCTGCAATAAGTATTATCTTTGTTGCCCTATATGAAAGATGTCTTCTTACCCTGAATATTTTAAAGATTTTCTCTTTTCACTGGTTTTTTAGCATTTTGGTGATGATGTGTCTCTGTGTGGTTTTCTTTATGTTAATCCTGATGGTTTAGGCTCTTGATGGATCTCTGTGTCTTCTTAGATCTTTGGGTTTTATTTTCATCAAATCTAAAAAGTTGTCACTCATTATTCATTCAAATATTTATCTGACCCCTTTCCATCCTCACTTTCTGGACTTCCAATTACACATCTGTGACACTGCTTGATTTTGCCCTACAGATCACGGAGGCTTCGTTCTTTTTTTTCATCTTTTTTCTTTCTTTGTCTCAAATGGGTAATTTATACTTATGTATCTTCAAGTTCACTAATCTTTTTATTCATTTAATCTGCTGTTAAGTTGATCTAGGGAATTTTTCACTTCAGATACTTTATATTTTAAGGTTTGGAACTTCCACTGGGTGATTTTAAATATCTTCTATTTTTGACATCATTTTCATATTTTTCTTTAAATCCTTGAGCATGTCTATAGTTACTGGTTTTTTGTTTTTTGTTTTTTTTTTTTGAGACAGAGTTTTACTCTTCTTGCCTGGACTGGAGTGCAATGGCACGATCTAGGCTCATTGCAACCTCTGCCTCCCAGGTTCAAGTGATTCTCCTGCCTCAGCCTTCCGAGTAGCTGAGATTACAGGCATGCGCCACCACACCTGGCTAATTTTTGTATTTCTTTAGTAGAGACAGGGTTTCTCCATGTTAGTGAGGCTGGTCTCGAACTCCCAACCTCAAATGATCCACCCACTTTGGCCTCCCATAGTGCTGGGATTACAGGCATGAGCCACCGTGCCTGGCCTTATAGTTACTGTTTGAAAGACCATGTCGGTTAATTCCATCATTTTTGTGATTTCTGGGTGTGCTTCTGTTAAATTAGTTTTCTTTGCATAATTGGTCACATTATCTTTCTTCCTCTCATGTCTACTAATTTTTTATTTAATGGTAGGCATTTTGATTATTACATTTTTAAGTGTCTGTATGTTTTTTCTCCTTCAGAGTACATTGAGTTTTGTTCTGGCCAAAGTTAGCTTACTTGTGGATCCTTTTGACATCTATGTTTTTGTTTTGTTTGCCTTTCTGAGAGTGTCTTTCTCTGTTGCACATGTTGGAGTGCAATGGCGTCAGCACAACTCACTGCAGCCTCAACCTCCTGGGCTCAAGTGATTCTTCCACTTCAGCCTCCCGAGTAACTGAGGCTATAAGCATATGTTATCATGCTCAGGTAATTTTTGTATTTTTTGTAAAGACAGGGCCCCACTATGTTGCCCAGGCTGGTCTCGAACTCCTGAGCTCAAGTGACCAACTCCCCTTGGCCTCCCAAAGTGCTGGAATTACAGGCATGAGCCACTGTGCCCAGCCTCCGAGATCTGTTTTTAATATCTTTTAAGACAAGTTTATAGTAGCCTTTAATCTATAGTCCTATTCATAAGGCATAACTCTGTGGTGTTCCCTGACTGGCACAAGTGTTAAACAAAGTGTCTCTATTCTGGCTGATCAGAACTCAAGATTCCAGGAACTGTTCATCCTAAAGCTCCTTGGTAGTTCTTTGCAAAGTCTTAAGGAGTTGTACATTGTGCATTTGTGGTTTAGCATTCGGCAGTAGACTCCTGAGAATCTCTATGCAGATTTCTAAAGCTCTTTATTTCAACATGATTCTCTTTGCTCCAGTATCGGACCCCAGAACTTCCAGTCTCGGTTTTCGCAAACTCCAGACTCTGTCGCTTCCCCTCAGTGAGACTGTTGTTGTCTGCTTAGGTTTCCCTTCTCTCTGCCACACAATGAAAAATGTGACCAGGCAGAAAGGATTTGCCTCACTTGTTTCCCTTTTCTTAGGGATAAGAGTCTCACACTGCCAGTTGTCCAGTGTTTCATCTTTTTTAAAATCCAGATTTCTAGCTGTTTATGATGGGAGTTCAAGTCTGATTTTATCTGGCATGATGGAAACATAGCTCTATATTCCTACTGACTCCTGAGTCAGTAAATACAGACCAGTCTGTCACTCAGTGTCTGGCTTCTCATTTTTAATTCCCTAGAGGCCATTTCCTGCCCTACCCTTATCTCTGAGTCACCATGTTCTAAAGTGGATTCCTTCTCTTTCATTTCTCATCAGCTCTTCTTTCCAGCTCCCCTGTGTCTGTCAAGCTCAAAATCTTGGTCATCTTTAAACATTAACTTAATTGCCCATCTCCTATTTTTAATCAATTCCAGTTTCAAGGCATGCCAATTATTCCTTGAAGATCTTTTAAACCTACTACCTTCTCTCCATTTCCATTGCAACCTCCTTACTAGGACAAGCCCCATCAATGCAATAATAAATTTCTAAACGGAAACTGTAGGGGGAGGCTGGATGAAAGCATGTATACCAAAGGCACAAGAACACCTCTCAGTAATAAACAGGGTGCTTCAAACATGCCCTACCCACCTCACATCCTGTGCCCTGAGCACATAAAGAACAACATTCATCCCCTCCACTATGCTCTCTCTTATCTCTGAATCTTTCCATATAACATTCCCTCTTCTAGGTTCATTCTTTTTTCCAACGCCTCCTCCTCATTCCCAACCACAGTTTGTCTCCAAAGTTCTACTTATTCTTCAGGTCTCAAATTAATACAGTTGGCCCTTGAACAACGTGAGAGTTAGGGGTGCTCCCTCCACACACACACAGTTGAAAATCTGCCTAACTTATGACTCCCCAAGAACTTTAACTGCTAGGAACCTACTCTTGACTGGAAGTCTTACTGATAACATAAACAGACGATTAACACATATTTTGCATGTTATATGTATTACAAACAGTATTTACAGTAATGTGAGCTAGAAAAAGGAAAATGTTATTAGGAAAATCATAAGGAAGAAAAAATATATTTACTATTCATTAGGTACAAGTTGATTATCTTAACAGTCTTTCTCCTTGTCATCTTCACGTTGAGTAGGCTAAGGAGGAGGAAGAGAAGAGGTTGCTTATGCTGTCTCAGAGATGACAGAAATGGAAGAAAATTTATGTATAAATGCACCTGCACAGTTCAAATCCAAGTTATTTAAGGATCAACTGTATACCTTCTTTTAGAAATACTTCCCTTTCCTCCTTTTGACAGTCGGGATTGGGTGGATCCTGGGTTTCTTTCCCAGGGGACCATTTCTCTCATTGCACAGTTTTGAAATTGTATCCTCCACTAGATTTTAGGATGAGGTTCCTGTAGCTCATATATTCATGGTGTTACTATAGTTACTACCCTATCAGCAGTGAACCTGTTGTATTACTCCCCCACCTGGCACAAGATGGATCATCACAAGGTAATCAAGAAACATTTTCTGAATAAATGAATATCTGGATGAAGAAATAATGTCTACATTGTATGTTCTTGGTTCCATCAGTGCATTCAGAACAGACTCAGAGACTTACGGAAGTCAGAGTTAGAAAAAAGCCTACAGGTAATTTAGGCTAATCATCCATTTAGAGTGGATACCCCCTTTGGCACTCCCTAAGCAATGGTCAGCCAGACTGTGTTGAATCCACTCAATAACCGGGGACTTATTTCTGGTCATGGCAGCCTGTTCCATCTCTGAGCTATTTTACTGTTAAGAGATTGCACCAGAATCTTCTTCCATATAACTTCTATCCACTGGTCTCAGTCTTCCCTCAACCAGTGTAGACAAGTGTTGTCCTTTATGCCCATGATGGCTCTTCAGTATCTGAAGACTTTCTGTATCATCCAAGTCTTCCTGACAACGATAACAGCTGTCGTTGTACCAGCTGAGATTTTCAAGTGTTTACCTGCTCACTTGAATTTTACAACAATCTGCTTTATACTTTCATTAATATTTTAGAGATGAGCAAACTTAAGCTTACAGGGGGACCACAGAGAGACAGAGAGAGATACCCAAGGAGCTCCCACTGTTTGAGTCTCCCCAGCCCAGGCTCTACACATGAGTGTGGGAGTGGTCAGAGGATTCCAGCCTCAGCCACCATCCACTGCAAACACAGGAGAGACCTTGAGAGAGAACCAACTAGCTGAAGCCAGTCAACTCTCAGACCAGCTGGACATAAAAAAAACGACTTGTTTTTGTTTTAAGCAACAAAGTTGTGAGTGGCTTATCCCACGGCAGCAGATAACCAGACCGCTAACCTCATTTGGGCTGTCCCTTGAGGCTGAAGTTAAGGCAGGTTCTGCACTACGTGTGCACCGGGTAAATGCTCAGTAGATGGTACTGTCACTGTTGCCGCACTCTCACCGATACTGCTGTGACAGCAGTGGGCACTGTATGACTGGCATAGCCAAATATTGTGGGAGGATAGGGCAGGGGTTGAGTGAACCCAAGTTACAGATAGGAGTGTTCTGGACAAAGGAAAAGTGTCAGTTGAGTTGTATCTTAGAGAGCATGAAATACTTTTCCTGGGAGGAAAATTTATGCTGAGCCAACAGCGTAAGCATAGGGTCTGAAGAGGGAGTTGTATTGGGGGACAATAGCTTTAGTCCCTGGGTTGAAGTGTAGGATGTGTGGGGAAGGGAGCCAAAAAGGCCAGAAAGGTGGGGAGAAAGCCATCAGATCTGATGGCTTTTGAGAAAAGAAAGCAGCTTCTCATGGGCAGAAAATAGCCAGGCTCTGGAGTCTTATTTTTTTGGCTCTTCTCTGATATCCCAGCCTGTGTGAGTTATCTTACTTGGGTGTCGAAAGCAAGAGTAATGGCCCTCCCACTTTATCTCAGGAGTGAACAGAGGATTTATTAGATGCTCACAGAAAGGCTACATCCATAAAAGATATCATTCAAATTTGGCCATTGATCCACCATAGTTTTAGAATTTGAGATTGTAAGGTCTTCCTGGGCACTCTCTTTCTTGTGTGCTCAGCCCAGCAGCCCCAGCTGCAGACAGGATACTGTGGAATGCATACTAGTGCTTCCAGAACGCAGCAAGAAAGGGCAGAGCAGAAGGCAGACAGGCTGCCCCTCCCTTTGTCCAGCAAAGGGCCTCACAGTGCCTCTGTGGACCGGCGTGTATGCTTTCTGTGATGTTTGATATTCTTGTACCCATCACCAGCCAGAGCCAAACTGTAATAGAATATAAATAAACAAATCCCCTTTTAGTTGTGGGTTTCACTCTGGTAAGCTCCTCAAACTATGTATAGATTACAGAAGACACCCAGAGGATAGCTTTGGGAGAAAACCCCTGCCTGACCATAAGTGAAGTGGACCTAGAAAGCCTGGATGAAACAGAAGTGGGAATCCCTCACCAATGGGAAAATGGAAACACTCCTGAAATAACTGGCTTTATCATTGATTGAATAAAATACCCTCCCATCCCCACCAGTTGTCAGTTTCCATGGGATTGCTTTTCTGTTTTTTGGTTGGTTGGTTGTTTTTTTGGCAAAAAGTGATTTCAATGGTGCCTATTTCCTGGGTGGGTCGATGAAATGAACCACAGCCCTTCCTCAGGACTGTCACAAAGAAAGAAGATGAATGACTTCAGAGCTCTGTTAAGGCATTTGGACCAATAGGGAGCCATGGGAAGTTTTGTGCAGAGAATATCATAGGTCATATTTGAGATGGCAGTGTGTAGAAGAGATGAGGAGGTGAGCACCCCAATAAGGACGTGGTGTAGACGGACTGGGTGCAGGTTAGTGAGGCTTGATCAGAACAGCATGTGCGTTTGTCCATTTGTGCTGTTACATGCAAATATCACAGGCTATGTATTTTACAAAAGCCAGAATATTTATTTCTCATGGTTCTGGAGGCTGGGAAGTCCAAGAACAAGGCAACAGCATCTGGTACCTGGTGAAGCCTCCTTGCTGTGTCCTACATAGTCGGTGGGAGGGAAAGTGGGGATGAGCATTGTTTCCTCACATAGCAGAAGAGCAAAAAGAGTGACTTCCCCACCCATCCTGTAAGCTGTTTTTAGAGAAGCGTAAATCCGTTCATGAGGGAAGATCCTCACGGCCCAAACCCTCCCAAAAGGCTGTATCTCCTAACGGCGTTGCACTGGGGATTCAGTTTCAACAAAACTTTTTGCAGAGGACAAAAGCATTCAAACCATAGCAATGTGGGAGAGATGGAGACAGGGGAGGGTTCAGAGCCATTTCTGATGGGGGATCCCTGACCCGTGTGGAGTGCTGGCCTACCCAGTGCTGGTGTCTTCAAGCAAGTCCTCAAGAAGGCAAGGTGGTCCCCCCTTGCCTCCTTCAGGAATGGGAAGCTCCTGCGCTCTGCTCTGGCTCCTCCGTCTTCACTCACCAGCACATGCATCTTCTTCCTATCTAGCTGCCTTCCTGCCAGCTTGAGGCAGAGATGACTGCTGTATCGAGTCCAGTGGGTGGTGGGCAAGAGGTGAGCCACCCTGGAGGAGAGTATGGGGTAATGGGACTGTCTTGCCCTGGCGAGGATCCAGGTGTCTGTTTCCTCCCCAGATCATACCATAAGACCCTCTACCCCTGCCCAGCCCCACTGTCTTTGGGACTTGTACACACCCTGCCAGGCCCTGGCTTGGGTTCCGAGCAGCCATGTGTGGACATTTTCCAGCACAACATCTGGCTTCCTGGTGAGGACCCCAGTTGGCCGTGGAAACAACCATGTGTTTTGTTCCTCTCGCACGTCCTTCCCCTCTGCCACGGGTCTTCCTCAAGTGGCCTGTGGGTCTGGCTGCCTGTTCTCAAGGTTCCTCTCCGGACTGCTGGCTGTGGTCTAGCTTCACACTCAACCCACTGCCTGCATCTCTGTCTTCAGATTCAGCCCTGTACACAGCACTTCCTTACTCAAAAGCACAGAGGGCTCCTCTACTCCTGAAGATGTGATTCTGCCCAAGTGGGGCACATCTGGGCCACCTGGGACGCCCTCTAACATGAGACCCGTCTAATCGGAAGTAAGCCTCTTGTCCAGTTGACCCAGTGTGTTCCCCACTGGTCTACAGAATGAAGTTGAAGTGTCCGAGCTCAGCATCAAGGCCTTCCATTTACAGCCTTGACCCATCCCAATAGCCTCTTAGAAACTCTACCCTGGACAGACTTCTGTGGCAGACTGGTCTCCTTCTGGTTTCCTAACATCACTACTATCCACAACGTCCCTGGATTCCTTCCCATCCTAGTGTGAATATGAGGCCCTGCAGGACTTATATGTTGATGCTTTATTGCAGGGAGTGTAATTTTGGGAGTGAAACCATTTGGAGGAAAGAAAGCTAGTAGAGGCGGAGGAAAACAAATGCAAGGTGGTGGTGAGTTGTGCTGGCCACAGCCTCCCACTGACCTTGGCTTGGTCAGGCTGGAATTCTCCAGAGAAACCATCTAGCAATGCCCTCCTTGGAGCAATCCATTAGGGAGAGGAAAGGAGAATAATTTATTCACAGCTCCTTAGCTCCTTCTTTCTTCCCTTCTCTCAAAGTTTGCCCCTCAGTTTAAATGACCTGGCGTAGTGTGGCAGCCTCTGGGGAAGCTGAACCCTGTGCTCCCAGAGGGAGCTTCCAGACACGACGTGCAGGGTGAGCCACAGGCATGGGCCGGGCACTGTCTGCTCACAGCCGGCCACTGTATCACACCCTGACCTTGCAGCCAGCCACGTGTATAAGGGCCAAGCAGGTCTTGGGGCGTCTCACACAGCCAAGGTGACAAGGAGGGTGGAAGGTGGGAGGTGGGGGTATCCAATGAAGCCTTGTCTGGATGCAGCGGGTAGACACAGTGGCTTGAACAGCCCAGTAAGCGGCTTGTTCAGGGGCCCGACCTCCACCATGGAGGCTGTGATGAAGCTCTCGGAGGATTTCTCCACCAGCGCCCAGCCCCTTCTCTGGTCTTCAGGGACAAATCTGGTGCTTGGGGACCTTCCTGGAGGGGCATCAACTGCTCCGGTCGAACGTCTGCACGGCGTGTCCTACGGAGGCAAATACAGAAGGGAAGGCACAGCACCCTCCCCTCCCGTGGGGCCCCTGGTCACTTGGCCTGTAGGTTCCATCCCCTCTCGGGCCTCCCAGGCTCTCTCCTCTGTAACTTTTACGTGTGAGAATCACATGCTGTCTTGTATTGGTTATGTATGTGACTCTGTTTCCCCCCTTCTCCCAATGATACTTCTTTCCAGAACTTGCAAGTTCTCAAAGAACGCTGGTGGAAGAAGACCCCTCTTCTAGAGGACTAGGCCAGAAGCCACCCAACCACCACGGCACCTGTCATTTTAGGGTGGGTCTTTGGCTGGGAGTTTAGCAGAGAGGGGATGTGTGTGGGCGCTGAGGTTGGACTGTTTTGGCAGAAGCCAGGCTGTGTGACCCAGGGCAGTTCCTCAGCCTCTCTCTGACTCAGGTTCTTTGTTTGCAGAGCCGGATGGTACTAATGCCTGCTTCACAGCATGGTGAATAAATGAGGCAATGCAAGCCATCCGCTTGGTGCTGGGTCTGTCGTCTGAAGGGCTTGCACCCTCGTGATGCCACCATGGAGGAGGAGGAGGAAACTCATGTCTCCCCACAAAGCTGCAGGCTCTCTGGCTTCAAGCAGTTCACTCCTTCCCTCCTCACCTCCAGCAGCTCCCCCAACAGGGTACACGGTGTTTTCCTAGCAAAGCCCAGAAGGGAAGCAGAAAGGTTCCACTCAAGAAGGTGTTGTGGTTCCCCTTTTTAAGCTCTAAAAGGCAGGCCCCATTCAAACCAGCGAAGGTGAGATTCTGGTAGGTGGGGGAAGAGGGAGAGGGGAGGAGAGAATGTAGAGAAAAGGTGGTGTGTGGAAAAAGGGTGAGGAAAGAGGAGACATACCGGCCCCCGGATTTTGGATACAAATGGTCCATGGAGGACATCGGCGCTTGTCTTCCTCCTGCTCCTCCCGGTGGCCCTGCACGGGTAGAAAACCAGGTCCCTCCCATGACACGTGGGGATTATACTTCACGGCGAGATTTGGGTGGGCACCCAGAGCCAAACTGTATCAAACTGAAAGGCCATCATCTTTCACCTCCTTTTTAGTAGAACTAGTGAAGATTCCAATCTGTACAGTGGAGGTTCTGCTACCTGGGATTGGACAGGCAGGAAGAGCAGGGGAAGGGGTGATCCACACGGAGTGTGGTCTGGGTCCCACCTGGGGAAGGGTGGGGGTTGAGTTGGGCTGGTGTCTCCCACATTTCCCTGGGTGTCTCACCCTTGCTCCTCAGTCTCTGGCCCCTATCCACCACACACTGACCACAGGAGACGACTCAAATGCCCATGAACACTCGAGAAAAAGTCTTAGGTGTCACCCCCACCCCACCAAGACCCGAGGGTCTCCCTCCTGCACGTGTCCCTCCAGCCTGCCTCAAACTGGAGCTTAAATATAGAAGACATCATACAGAGCCCAGCACTGTTTCCTGTCTCTCCCTGTACCAGATCCTCCGAAGACAGTTTCCTGTGTCTCGATTCCAGAATGAAATGTTCATTTGCTTTTGAAAATAACATTCAGAACCATTCAAACGAGCCTCCTCGGTTCTCATAAATCACAGAGGATGGAACGGGAGCTCAGGATTGTATTTCATTTAGAGGAGCCTTGCTCTCCTGGAGAGCACCTAGCATTTCCCAGTTGAAATACAGCTTCCTCCTTAATTTCATTCCACAAGCCCCCTGCCCACTGTCAGTTTGATTTAGGTGGTAATTCAGTCCCAAAATGAGCAACATCTTTCAATGGTTCTCATTATTTTCCTGCATAATGCTATCCTATATGAGATCTTGGGCTGAGAGACACTCACTCCCCAGCCATGACTCAGCCACGGGGCACGGTGTCCAAGCCAGCAAGGGTCTGGTTCAGGAAATCAGGTGTTTGCCTCATCTTTGGGGCTACTGTGGTATGGCTTCCTTTCTCAAAGGAAGAACAAAGCTCAGCCAGATGCTCAAAATATGGCTTCATTATTGTTTTTCCTCCCTGATCCAAAGCAACCCAGCATAATGGGAGGTCCCCTGCCGACTTGGAGAGGATATGAGATAACCCGGGTCTCAAGCGGAACCGTCTCGACGTACAGCTTTAACGAAATCAACGTCAAGTGTTCTCAAGCCTGAGGATGCTCTCCCTACTCAGCTGCCTTTGGTGATGACAGGCCCCATGAGGCCCACGGGTATTAATGGGATCCGTCAATGGGAGGTGGTTTGTGGTCCCAGGAAGGTCTAGTCTGTGTCCACGGCTCATTCAGTATCATTATCAAAAGCTCATTATTTTGCAGCTTTGCAGAAGCGATGGTTTGCATAGAGTTGTCTATAAAACTCTGGGAGATTGTCTATAAAACTATCAGCAGGAGGTCCACACATTCCAAAGAGTTCCAAAGAGAACGAGTGAACTGAGCCTGCTGTCTCCAGCAACAAGGACACTCTGGGGACCTGCAGGCTTCTGGACCTGACTGCGGGCGGAGGTGCAAGCACGAGAGCAGGACAAGCAGACTCTGCCCCCCGCAGCTGAGGCTGACTCCTCTCCATCCCACCCTGCCTCCTGCATTAGTGCCTACAGCCTCACTCCTAGGACTGCTGCCAGGCTGGAGAACCACAGCCTCGGGTGGTGGTGGGGGCGGGGGCAGAGATTTTGCTGCATCACTTCTGCCAAGTTCAAGGCTGAAGAGTTAGAAAACATGGGGAGAACTCTGGAGAAGAAGGCACATAGAGGACGGAGTCTGGATAGGTAACAGGCTTCCTTTGCAAACCCAGAC
The DNA here is from genome assembly GCA_004027835.1 of Alouatta palliata. Lineage (NCBI taxonomy): Eukaryota > Metazoa > Chordata > Mammalia > Primates > Atelidae > Alouatta > Alouatta palliata. The sequence continues at coordinate 46,301 of PVKV010012923.1, read as the reverse complement.
CCTTTTGCTAAAGGTGAGCAGGTGAAGGAATGGTCTTAAGAGCCTGCTGGGTCACAGCCAAGTGGCCAAGTGCCTCTCCAGCGGTGCGGCCTCCTTCCCTCTGGCGGTGCGGCAGATCCTAACTGAGGGACAGTCGTCATGCAAATGTGCCAGAGCCAGATCGGAAGCTCAGAAATTCAGGGAAGAAGTGAAACAGAAATAAGAAATCACAGATGCAAATAAAGAAGAAAAAGAAAGAGGCAAAGCTCTGTGTTTGCAGCTGTTCCCTGTGCAAGGAGTTATGTGTTCTGCTTCCCTTGCTCTCCTTTTCCTAAGTTTTATGACAGCATATCACCGTGGCAGCCACTTCACCTTTATCTGGCAACCTGAAACCGAAACACAAACACTGTTCTGGGGACAGTCACTTTACGAAGAAGCTGCTTCTCCTTTTGAAGCCCAGCTGCCTTGGTTTTAAAAGGTGAGGCCACCACCATCCCCAGTTTCCTGGACGAGCCCTGCTAGCCTCAGTCCAGGGAGGAGAAGGAATGTGAACCTCCTTTCTGAGCACTCTGCACCCCTTGCTGCCTGAGGTCCTTCACATTTTCTCAGCATAGATACAGAACAAGGAAAAGTGGGGCAGGTTTCAATACAAGTGACGGCATCTCTGAGTCCCCAGTGTCGTGGGTTGAATTGTGTCAACCCTCCCCCCCCACCGCCGAACCAAATGCACATGCTGCAGTCCTCACTCCCAGCAGCTCCGAATGTGACCTTATTTGGAAACAGGGACATTGCAGGTGCCATTCGACAAGACGGGGAGAACTTTGGAGGAGAGGGCACATAGAGAACAGTCTGGACAGACAAGATGAGGTCCTACCAGAGAAAGGTGGGCCCCAATCCCGTATGACTGGTGTCCTTATTAAAAGGGGAAATGTGGACCCAGACACACAGGGACAGTGCCGTGTGAAGGCTGGAGTGAGGCTGCCACCTGCCTAGTAACCACCAAAAGCAGGAGAGAGGCCTGGAGCAGACCTTTCCCCAGTGCCTTCAGAGGGTGCCCGGCTCTGTCCCTCTGGGTCTTAGCCTGCTGGCTTACAGAACTGTGAACCGTGATGCAATAAATTCCCACGGTTTTAAGCCATCCAGCTTGTGCTGTTTTGTTACGGGAGCTATAACAAACCGATACACCCAGGCTTAAAACCAAAGCAAATACAACACAAACCTGGGAAAGGAGAGCTCATACTGTGCCTCCTGAGATAACCCTGCTGAGCCCTAAGGGAGCCGCTGGCCTGGGGAAGACCCAGCAGTCCGCCTGAACCAGACCGACTCCAGCATCTCCGAGAACACTGCTCTCAGCCTCAGCACGGTTGACATTTTTGTGGTGGGACTGTCCTGTGAACAACAGGGTCCCTGATGATATCCCTGGCTTCTAAATTCTAGATGCCAGTGCCCTTCTTACTAACTTAGTTATGACAACCCAAATGTCCCCAGGCGGTGCTCAGTCTCTCTGGGCAGGAAGTCCTCCCCTGAGAACGCTGTCCTGAAGGAACCTGTCCTCACATCTTAGAACTTCATTTCTCAGCTCTGAAGTCAACGCCCATGAATAAAGCACAGGCAATGCATTAGTTTGAACAAGCACTTATTATGAGTCACCACAAATGCAGACACATCTGCAGACTAACAGGACCCAGAGTCCAAGGGTCTCTCCCAGCTTGGCACCAGCCCGGGTCATTGGTTCCAGCTGGTTTTGGAGAACACCCAACACGTACCTTTGACTCTTAGCCTATTGAATGGTCTTCACTTGAGGGATGTGGGGAGCCCCTAGCTCCCCAGAATCATATTTCCTTCCTTCCGTGCCCCCCCTACAGTTGGTAGGGACAGTTGCTGGGGAGAACCTGTAGTTCGCTTAGCCTGTCCCGATGACCAGCTCGCCTTCACTGTGCCAGGGGACATCCCCACAGCCTCATTCCGTGCACGGCGTTTCTGTTCTGCTTGTGTGTTCTGAAGCCCACCACAGGCGGCTCTGCCAAACTCAGTCAGTCATACTGGGATCCCTCATTTATTGTATTGGCTTCAGTTCAAAGGCAAGCGCTCTAAGCACTAGCAAATGGATACTAGAATTCCAATTTCCCCCTCTCACTGCTGAGCAAATTGAGTTTATTTTAATGGTATCCAGGCTGTTGATTTGTCTAAATCAGTTAAATGACCAAAGTGGTATTGTTTTTTTTTTTCTGCTTGTTAGAGACAGTTATGTATCCCATTCATCAGTGTGGCTGAGGACATTAGGCCCCTCACTGACTCAGGAGAGGGTGTGCCCTGGGGAGCCAGCGGTCACCTCGGCCCTGTGCCAGCCCCTGGCCTCACAGACAAGCACAAGTCCCAGGATGGGGATCAGGAGGAAGACAAAGGCACCGCAGGATGCCAAGAAGGTTGAAACGGAAGTGCTCTTGTCACCAGTGTCTTGTGCCTGGTGCTGGATGAGGCACCGGGTACATTGTCCATCGATTCTGAGGCAGGTGAGGGATGGGGGCTGGGGAGGAGCGCCACCTGCTCTCCAGAGCTAATTAAGGGGAAACGCTGCTTTTTCCAGGCTTGTAAGGACGGCACTTCACTCTGTGTTCAGGCCTCGGCACTCCTGTGTCTCAGAGGCGGCCGAGGCTGCACATCTCCGGCTCTGCTGGCCTTTGGGGTGCGTGGCCTCCTACCTGCAGATCAGCTCTGGTGTTCACCGAAACCATGACTGTGGCTCTGACTCACCTCTCCCTTTCATCTTTCTGTGACTAGTCCTTGCCCTTGACAATGGCTTTAAGAAAGAAGAGGGGCCAGACCAGATGTGGTGGCTCATGCCTGAAACCCAGTGCTTTGGGAGGCTGAGGCAGGAGGATTGCTTCAGGCCAGGAGTTCAAGACTAGCCTGGGCAACAGAATGAGACCTTGTTCCTATAAAAAAGTTTAAAAATTAAATGGGCGTGGTACCTACACCTGTATTCCCAGCTATTCAGGAGGCTGAGGAAGGAGGATTGGTTGAGCCCAGGAGTTTGAGGCTGCAGTGAGCTATGATTGTGCCACTGCACTCCAGCCTGGGTGATACAGCAGGACCTTGTCTCAAAAGAAAAGAGAAGAAAGAAAGAGGAGAGAGAGAGAAAAAGAAAGAAAGAAAGAGAAGGAAGGAAGCAAGGAAAGAAAAAGAGAAAGAAAGAAAGAAAGAAAAAAGAAAGACAGAAAGAAAGAAAGAAAGAAAGAAAGAAAGAAAGAAAGAAAGAAAGAAAGAAAGAAAGAAAGAAAGAGAGAGGAGTTAACCATGTGCTGGGGATGTCTCTGGAGGTGTGTGAGGCTGTGGTTAGAGCCAAGATGGGGTTAGGTGAGGTCTGGGTCCACTGGGACCCCCTTCCTGGCCTAGGGACCCTTAATTAGCCATGCCCCTGTGTTGTTGGGTCTGCTCCATTTGGCAAATGGGGCAAAGTCATACATGGATGATGCATATGACCTTGGTGATATGTTCAGGTAATTTCAAATATGTGACAAGACATTGACAGGTTAAAAGGTGCTTAGCAGGTGTAGGGTAGACCTGGGGCTGAGAGCAGGTTCACTAGAACACAAGGCTACCCTGCAGCCTTGCACTCATACCCCGAGGCTTAGCTCCAGCTGGCTCAGGCACAGCTGATGTGAAGTCTCCACCTTTACGTCCACATCAGGACAAAAGACTTCCTGCCTCCATGAGGGGCAAAGCCAAGTGCAGCATCCCACCCAGTCTAAGGGGCCAGTTTCTCAACCTCAGCCTCTGGGGCTGGATGGCTGTGTTCGGGGGCTGTCGTGCGCTGTGTGGGATGCTTAGCAGCATGATAGCCTCTTCACACTGATGCCAGTAGCATCCCTGTCCCCACTGTGACAACCAGAAATGTCTCCAGACATTGCCAGATGCTGGGGGGGCGGTGAGGATCACCCCACATTGACAACTGCTGGCCTAGAAGCAGAGGCCTTGCTCCCACCTCCTCTGCCTGATCCCAGCATGTCTGAAGTGGACAGAGCTCTTTTTGCACTCTGAAAATATTGTGAGTGTGTGAGGAGTCTCCTGGCTCTGATCCTGGAGGCCCTTTGGAATGTCCTGCCTTGACACCAGCACACAATTACAAACCTTGGGCCCACCTTTTCCCCAGGGCATGGCTTCCTCTGCAGGAAATCTTTGCAAGATATTTGCTGGAACCCCCAACCCTCAGCTTCTGGGCCTGTGTGGTCTCAGATCCAATGTGGTAGACCCTGCCTGGTTAACTCAGACTCCGTTAAAACCAACCCCAGGGCCCAGACACTGAGACCCAAAAGTGTTTTTGGAGTTATTTAACTGGGCAAAGCACTGGTGTGGAAGTCATGAAGATTCAGGGAGGAAATCTAGGACTCTGAACCACAGTCATGGAAACAACGCCCATGTTCTTAGAGGGGGTCTCAGGTAACACTGTTAAAAAATAAACAAAGAAATAACATAAAAATAAGTCCTTATGAGGTCATGGCCTGCACTCATGGTCATTCTCTTTTCTCTTCTTTTTTTTTTTCATATTATGTTTTTTTTAATAGCAACATCAGAGTACTAAATGTACACAGGAAAGTTAATATAGGTGTTTCATTTACAATGTTTTCCAAATACATAGCTTTGAAATACAGAAACAACTTAAAAAAATCTGGAATAAAAGTTCACCTGTACGGAAATCACACTCAGCCACCTGCCCCCCGCCCCCCACCCACATATATTGTGTCATTTTTTTGTTTATTAACATGATTATGATATGCATTTAAAGAAAAGAACCACGACATTAAACTACAGGAGCTTAACTCTCTTAAGAAGATGATACATAAATACGTCTATACAGACAGCTGTGGTATAGATATACGGAGACTTGAAAACAGAGAGGCTTTTGTTTTCCTTTTGAAAAATAACAAGTGCTCCTTGTAAAAGTATAAATAAACAGTTAACAGTTTATTGTATCAGAAAATAATTTAGGAAAATGAAAATAAACCCAGTTTTGGTATACATGAGTAAGGGGCTGGGGGAACAAAGTTCTAAAACTGGTGAAGAGACCGGCCATGTGGCCGCTGCTGTTGAATTTTGTCTCGTGGTTCAGCTTCGGGTTCATGAATTTCTGGTTCCATAGGTGAGCTGAGGAGGAGGAGGAGGAGGGGACAATAGGCTCCATCTTTAAATAAATGCAATGAGACCCGGTGAATTTGAGTTATTCGAACACACTAGGAGCATCAATGTGGACCTGAGTCCTTCTGTTTCTCAGATCTGTGACTCTTAGATAGATGCCCCATGGGAAAAACCCAGTCAATAATTTGGATGTTTCTCTGAGTATCCTGTGTATTCCACACCAATGCCCAGATGTGCCCAATGGCCAATGCTTGATGGTGAGAGAAGCCGAACATCCAAATGGTTGACCGCCTTTTCCACTGAACACGGACACTCTAATGCAATCAACAGGAAGTGTAGTGCATGACAAGTTCAGCTGGCAAAGATGCATTTGAAAGCGAATCAGACTTCACAAAACACACATTGGAGCCAGACTTGTCCCTGGTGCTAACCATGGCGAGATCTCTGTGACTTGTCCCCACGCATTCAGCCTTTGGCGAAGTTCCCGCAGAATTAAACAGTTGGAAGGTTTCGGACATTTCCCTTCTGTTTGGTTATTGGCATTTTCTAAATGGTTTGCAGTAAACGTGGCTCTTTTTGAAAAAATAATATAGAAGACTCTAAAAGTGTTCTCAACGCATGGTCTCACGCTTTTTGGGTCTAACTCGCATTCCCGGGACTCCTGCTCTGCAAATGCATGGAGCAACCTGATCCTGGCTTTTAGTCCCGCTCCTCTCTCATCAATCCAGGAACCAATGGTAAGTTAGTAAACGTCACTGATAAGGTCATTAAAGGTCACATGAGGCTTTGCTGTCATTCTCCTTCCCGTTCAAATCATTTTAGCTGGAGGGTGGCCCCGCTCTGGGGTCCAGCACCTGCCATCCTGTTTCTCCAGGAAAGAAAGAGAGGGAATGATCCAAATGGGGCTGCCAGAAGAGGAAATTAAAAAAAAAATAAAAGGAAGAAAAACTCTGAGAAGACCATTATTTGGTGCTGCAAACTAGGCACATGTGTCTGCCAGGTCCCAATGTTTCATATCAACATACTCTTTGAAGGAGCAGAAACTGATGTGGACTTTGTTCTTCCGTCTTCAAACCAAGCAACATGGCATGTGACAGATCCTGAGACGTTCGCAGAGCCTCTGTGTGTCACCTCAGGCTGGGAATTCATCTTTAAGGACCACGGTTATCATCAGTTGACTGATAACTAACTTTGCCAGGGCCTTTCACCCTCTGGCTTCAGAGGGAGCAATGCAAACACAAGCGAAAGACAAGAAACAGAATAAAAAACATCTGCAGATAGATTGTGGCAGTTAAATTCAAGGAGGATGTGGCCAGACACCCCGTCTGGCACACCCATGGGCTTTTCGAAACCAGTTGCCCCGCTCGTCTTCCAGTCTCTTAACTGGGAGAATTGTGCTTGTATGTGTAAGTGACACCATATCTAAGAGCACCTTAGAGAATCCTGCTCCCCACAGTTTCTAGGGTCAAGTTCATGTTGACGTCCTGCATGCTCAAGAAACAGACTCCCGTATTGTTTCACAGATCGTAAGTGGTCTAGGCAGCCACAGAACTTGGTGTTAGAAATCCACAAGTATGCGAGAGAAATCACAGAGAATGGCATTTCCACCCCAGAATAGACTGTGGAGGCAAAAGGAGAGGGTTCCTCTGGGAGCAGCAGCTGCTGCCCTCTAGAAGACCTTGTCAAGAGCCATGCCATCGGCTTTCTCCTATGCACATACACGGTTCTCAACAGCCTGAGACTTCAACAGAGCCCTTTCTCCCTCATGCCCCAGGTGAGTCCTCCAAAGCCTGGAAATTAGGGTTGGGTGTCACAGTGGGTTTCAAATTTTCCCTTTTGGCTTGGGACAACTGAAGAGTGAACAGGAATGGGATCGTTCTATTAGGAAATGAAACGCTGGCCCAGGGATTGGTACAATGTTGTTTGTCCTTACAGTTCCCTGTACGATGATTTCAAACGATGATACTGGGGGTCCTCAAAGTGTCCCCCATGCTGCATTAGTAGTGGCTGTGAGTCTTCACGCTACACAATGACGCCAAAAAGACAAAAACAGAGCTTAGGACTGCACAGTGTTCTTGCTTCTCCCATGGCCAAAGCTATTCTGAATTTTGTGGGTACAAGAACTTGCCAGATTCAGTGAGACTAGAGTGAACTGCCAGTTTGCCAACTCAAAAGCTATCAACATCAACACTAAGAAATTCTGTTGCAGAAATGATGAACTCTGACCAAAACTAACCAGTGTGAGCTGCTTGTACCCATGCAAGACTCAAGTCTCTAGGGAGTTGTTATTTCGTGTTGCAAATATTTGGGTGTGGAATTACAGCATGAAAACCTGGGTCTCCAGGGGATTCTGTTTTAAGAGAGCGCCACCAGAGACAAAACTAATTAACTTGTATAAAGGAGAATTTCCTACAGTCCAATGCTCCCTGCATCCTTTCCTGCCGCATGTAACTCAACAGATGTTCTACTATGGAATCCAAGATATTGACAAGAAGTAATCCAGTCCCATGCACATGTCTTAAGAACTCTCTTGGCTCAGCACATTAACCCATTTAATCGACTGTTACCTATGGCATACGTAAGTTCTGGTTCCAGCCTACATGAGAAGACACGTAGATCATTTATATGGCCATTAACACAGAGAGCCACTGTTCCCTTCCCCACTACTCACTAGTGTTTAAACTCTAGAAACGTGTGTGTCCCAGATGGGGAAGCTTGGCCCAATTTATATTATGCCCCTTACATATGACTTAGATTTATGGCTCACTCAAAACTGCTCTCTTGATTCTAGGTGCAGTAACTCTTAGAATATTTAGCAGAGAATCCATTAAGAAGCAAAGGCAGTGGAGCTACAGGGAGGACTCATTTCATGCTTTTAGCTGTAAGACAGGCCCGTCACCACCGAGTTGACCATTCTTTTCAGTCACCTTTACAACGGGCATGGGCTATGCGTTTACAGGTGTGGGGTGGGGACTCATGGCTGGTGTGTTTGGGAATCGATGGAGAGAACCTCCCTCCTCACACTCTACTGCCTTAGGGACCCCAAGACGAACAGTGCCTGTCTTGCTCCTGGATATTCTGGGGGCCATTGTGCCCACCGCTGTCTTAGTCAGCTGTGGCCTATATATTTAACCTCCTGCAACCAAAGTGAAATAAGACAGAAGACGGGACGTTTGAGGGCTTCTGCGCGAGGCTGGATGTTCTGGGGGAAGCCGCTTTGTGTTTCAGGCGGGGAGAGGGGTGGGGCCGCTTCTCCGACAAAGCGAAAGTGTTCCCGCTTTCCCGCGGGCTTCAGCATAAAGGGAGGTAGTGCAAAGAGTTAAGTTTCCTAGCTAAGGATGGCTTGGTCACATGGCAACCAACATGAACTCTAGAGACTGGCTATCATGCTCACTAGCTGAGACCTTTCTAGAATGATCTGAGGTCAGAAGAAGCTCATTCTTTCTGTTTGACTGAGGACTGGAGTGATTTAACAGACAGAGGTTATCTGCCTAAACCTGTTTTAGTCACACCTTACATCCAAATACAAGCTCTAAGCCCAGGAACACAAAAACACAGCTCCATGCTTCATGCTCTTTGGAAGGAAGGGCTGGTGGCATGTTTCAAAACCCCAAACAATCATTTAAGACCTTTCTGCAACCCTCAGATAAGGCTGAGTATAACAAACGGAGAGAGCTCGGCTCAGAGTGAGCAAAGAAGGGGGAGTTTATCTTCCTAGCAGGCGGCACGCCAATGTAGAATAAGTGGGGAAGAATAATCAAAGATCCTCAGATGATGAGTTTGGCTCATTTATGTGGGCTGCACTATTTACACTGGAAAACAAACAAACAATCAAAAACCAGTATGGCAGAGCAAATTGACAAACCGCACCAAAGTAACCACTCAAAAATTACATGAATCACGGCATGTGTAGGAATCGCGGCTTACTTAAAAGCAGATGCTGTTGAAGAAGGATGCCGCTAAGCACGATCAGTGCTGGGGGAGTTTCTGGAGAGGCAGCTGCCTTCTGGCACCAAGAGGAATGGCACCCCCATGGTGCCCGTGCCCTGATGGCCAAGTCTCTGTCCTCCAACGCCCTTAACCTCTTTGAGACTTGGCTGACTTAAGACCTGGTCGGCCTGGCGACCCGACAGATGGGATCAATATGGGGAGGGGCTGTGGCAGAGCCAGCCGGTGCCCAGGGATGGGGCAAGCTCATCACCAGGGCAGCAGCCCTCATCCTGCCCCTGCCCCTCTGCTTCCACTCTTGCTGGAATGGCTAAGGAATCTGGTGGAGATCCAGGCATTGTAACAACTGCAATGTCTTATCCTCAGCACTGCACTGTGTATTTATCCAAGGGCTAAGACTAAGGCCTTCGTGCTCCATCCCACACCAGACCATCCTCAGGCAGCAAGTGGCAATTTCCCAGTAGGTGACGGGTGGCAGGAGGAGGAGATGCAGAAAGCCCTTTCCTCTCTTTCTTCCCCCTCAATCCCCCCACTCTCTTCCCCTTCCCTTCCCTCCTTCTCAGCCCCAACCCCATCCCTCTGCTCTTTCTTCCTACTGCTTTTTCTCTCTGGGAATTATTTTTGTTTGCTTTCACATTAACCATCCGCTTCCTCCCACTGTAGAGCGTGAAACCCACAAGGGCATAACTGTGCCCACCTTGCCTCCGACTGTATTGCCAGTGTGGTTGAAGTTGAACAAATAATTTTGTTGAATTAGAGGATGACTGACTGAGCCGCGCATTACAGTGATCCAGAACGGGCTGTTTCTCGCCCATGGCGTATGTGAGTCGTGTCTTAAAGAACTCACATACTGAAACAAGAATGGCTCAAGACATCAGGCAGGCCTCTTGGCATCTTTTTCCACTGTGACTTAAGAAATGCCTCTGTGGCAGGGGCAGGGGCAGGGGAGAAGACAGCCCAGTGAAGCGTCCAGTTTCACGTATGCCCTGACAAAACAGAGCACCTTGATGAAAGAGGGTGAAGGTGTCAACAGATGGACAAAAGAATGTGTGTTCTGGTGCCATCTTGAAATACGTATGTGAAGGCCCAGCCTGACCATGAAAAGGCTGAGTGACAGTCCTGGCCTCACCCTGGTTCCTGGTCTTTTCTTTCAAGATATGGGGTCAGTCCGCCTTCCTGAGCTACAGACAATCATGGACCACCTGGGCAAAACAGCAAAAGGGTAAGATACCTCTCCATGGGCAACAGGGTCAAAAGGGAGACCATCCAAGGTGGCATGGAGGATCCTTTAGTGCATTCACCTTTTAGTAGGGCCTACAGGCTGGGCACGACACACACAATTCTGAAGACAAAACCCTGTAAGCATGGCTTTTCCTGATGCTAAAATATGGCTGTGAAAGTGTCGTGTATTTTTGAAAGAAAGGACTGATTTAAGATGGTAAGATCACATCAGTAATCACCGGTTTCCCGGCGACCCGATTCAAAGAGTGGGTGGGGTTGCTGATGAGTCCAGGTTTCTAATTTCACGACGCTCTAGGAAGGACTGGAGTGAATATCTGGGAGCTGAATGTGACGTGAGAAGTTCACTCAAACTCAAGACTGGGAAGGACTAGAAATATTAAGAAGAGAAGGTCCCCTAAGTGGCCTCTCCCTTCGGTATGCAGGGAGGGCAGTAACTAGGAACACTGACAGCCACTCCACACGCCCCAGGCTGTCACTACGCTTCCACGTTGCATGAGAAGGCTTGGCTTTGTCACGGTCGTGGCCGGAATCTGAGCCCAGTGGGAAACGGCGAGGAAGCCCCCTGACCATGCCCGGAGAAGCCTGCATTTCTCACGCCAGACTCGGAAGCCAGGGCAATGACACGCATCTTCCAATCAGACAAAAGTGATGTCAAGCGCGTGAAGATTTGGAGCGACTTTGTCTAGAAATGGACCTGACGGTACCACAAGAAGCGGATTCCCGGCTGTTTCTAAAGCTTCAAAGGCAAATACCAGGTGCCAGGAGGCTGCCAGGGGGTTTGCGACTGTGGGATCTCTAAGACTCCATGAGTAGTAAGACAAATACTGGGGGACTTTAACACACCACGCCACCCTTCCTTGGAGTCCTTTCCTTGAGGAATGAAAGCTCAAGCAGAGGTAAGGACCAGGCCTTGGGTGAGAAAAGGGAAGTGTCTGCTATCAGACTTTGAATTCCAGGGGTCAAGCAGAGAAAAGAGGACACCAACCAGCTTGAAGCGCTACCCCGAGGCTGCAGAAGGACTGATGGGGTCAACTCAGCAGCCACCAACACACCAAGTGCTGGGCCTGACACACACATACGGCCCGAAGCAGGAAAGTCCTGTGCTCCAGTGCAGACGTCACTGTGGTTGGTGCTGTGTTTCCCGGGTCCACTTACTTTCAGTCCTTATCTCCTCTTTTCTAGACGATGATCCCAGCTGAAGGGTCTGGGAGAGCAGATAACCATTTTAAAAAGTAAAATGACACGTCTTTACATACATTGCCTCAATCATCCGGGCACAGCGGCCTTTGCCCGTGTGGATTTATTTTGGTGGATGTCATGTCGGTGCAGAAGCAGACTTTCGGGCGTGGAATGTGCATGCATCTGCTTGTCTGGTGGTTGTGCCTGTGTGGGTCTCACAGCCCTGCCTTGAGTCTGTGGCTCTGATGCGGGACAAGGGGGTTGCTGCTTTACGTTTCCTTCCAAGGCTCCATGTCTTATGGAGCCAGGAAAGAGGTGAGGGCATCCAGGGTGCAGCCCGTGGTTGGGGAAGGGGGCTGAGCTGCAGGGAGACAACAGATACCAGGAGTCCCTGGGGAATCCTGGGTACTCATGGTCAGTGAACCAACGGGGCCCCCCTGCCGTCACCTCCACTTTGGTTGGACTCACTCCTGAGCTCAGAACATCGAAGACCAGAGCAGCAGCCCCGACTGCCTGCCAGACAAAGCGGACGGCCCTCACCGCACACTCACACCCCTGTGCTCACCTGGAGTCGGGAGGAGGGAGTGATTGGAGGAGAATGGGATGGACGAGGCCGGATGACGCACGCACGGAGAGGGCTGCAGGCTGGAGCGCCGTACAGGTGGGTGCCAGGAGCCAGGAGACGGACAAATGCCAGTGGCGGATGTTTGCCCCGTCTCCGTATGTGCCAAAGCTTGGGAAACGACAGAACAGAAACCAAAGAACAGCTTTTCCTAATTCGTGAGCAATACCGCGGATGCAGACCTCAGCACTGCTGTGTCACAAAAACAATGCTTTCCCCTTCAGAGGCATTACTCTAGGTTCTCACGTTTCAGGAGACATAAAAGTGAACTTCTCAAGCACGTTTCAAGGTGTTTTAGAGAGAGACTGAGCCCAAGGGAAGAATCAGAAGGTCATCAGCCTGGCCAGTGAGGAGAGGGAGGTCAGCTGTCTGTGTGGTCTTTCACCTTTTCGCCTGGCCTGCGACATTTCACTGAACTGGCTCATGCACTCTACCGCTGAAATTAAAGTTGCACATGGGCTGTGCGTGAGAAATACAGTCTTTGGAGACAGGGACCCACACCACCTTAGGCACCTTCCATAGATGGGAACCGTTCTCTAAGGAGGCACAGTGCGGCCATGAGATGCCTCCCTCCATCCCTACGGCACCCCCTGTTGACAGCAAGTCTGGGACACCAGTGAGCCCGTTTCAGACAAGGCTTGGGAGGGAGGCCCTGAGGCATGGCAGTATTTTTTATAAAGTGTGTGTGGTTGGGATTCTCTGTCCTGAGGCGCAGGTCTGGCCCGTTTCCACTGGGAAGCTCTACGGTAGGACTCTCAATGACAAAACAGAAACATCCTTCGGCCAGTGGAAGCTGATGGGAGAAGAGCCTCTTTGCTAAGGTTCCCCCAAGATTCCAAGTCACCTGCGGGCCCTAGAAAAAGCAAGCAACACGTGCCTACCTCAAGGAAGGCAGCACAGGGCCGGCCGGGGCGCCGCCCGGGTGGGGCAGCTTGTGTGGTCTGCACACAGAATGACTATTTTTCGTTTGCACACCAACTGGGGCCCTTCACGTATATCTAAGTTCTGCTCTGACATCACGCACACATGTCGTAAGGATATACTCCTTTAATTTTTGGAACTGGAAAAGGTCTTTAATCCAGTCTATGCTTGTATGACACACACATCCAAGAATCGACCACCCACCCAACCCGAGCCTCAGGCCTGTTTGTAGGCAACCAGCTATGTCAGTGTGAGCGCGGCTGTTAGGCACCATCTTCCAACATTTAAATGAGAAAAAAAAATCACATTGATGCATATGTATATATATACATACACAAACATATATATATATACATATATAAAACCATGGCATTCTTCGTTCTAGCCCAAGATCGTAAGTCACATTTGATGGCACTCACCGAATGTCTAGCATATGCAGGAGGTGTCATTTAAGCGCCTCCGCGTGTGGGTCAACGCTGTCCCCTCCCTGGGTGAATGGTGATGGAATACCAGGTCACCAGAAAGAATATGCTCACCTGTGGAACTGCATTTCCAATAGATGCGAATATATGCACGTGTGTGTACGGTGTGTGTGTGTGTACACGTGTGTCATATGTGTGTGATGTGAGTTGCCAAGGTAGAAAACACTGGTTTATTCTGTTCGTACTAAGCATGTTAAATAAATCAGATTTTGTAACCTATAACACAATTTTTTTTAAAAAGAACATTTAAGATCTTCAAAAATTGCTACAGTACAAAAAAAGTGTGTGTTGTGTGTCTGTATTTATATATTTATATATGTATATTAACCAGAAATAGCGACTCTGCCGGAAGAGATTCCCACCCCTGTTTTCTGTAAGATTTCTCCGCATGATTCGCTGGGCCCCGGCTCTGCAGCCGAGGCTTTCGGGTCAGTACATGGCACATAATGGTATTATTGGCACAGGCTCAGAATCGTAGGACGAATCCTAGGTTTCGGATGCTTCCTCCCGGCCCTTTCGCTGGCTGTCCTCGTCTCTCTGCCTCCGGTTCCTTTCCTGCATTGCTTCTTTCTGTTCTCCAGAGAAAACTCTGGGAGAAGGCAGTCACCCACAGGCATGAGCACTTTTACAAAAATAGATTTGGCCTAGAGCGTCCTGCTCTGTGAGTTTCCCACCGGCAAACGGAAGTGGTAGGTGCGTGGACCCTCCGCCTTAGATAGCTTAGTTTTAGGTTTTGTCTTTTTTTGTTTTGTTTTGTTTGTTTTGTTTTTACAGGTTCACCAACGGAATCCTGTGTGGAGAGAAAACAAGAGGAGATTAAATGGCAGCGGTCCGGGGGTCGCACGGGGCCCCCACACGCGACACCCCTGTGTGCACAGCCCAGTGGCTGCCCTCATGGGTTCACTGACATGGACAGTCCTTGGAATGCGGACAAGGCCCCAGTAGAACTGGTCAGCAGGAACTGGAAGAAACACTGGGAATCCTGCGGCATGAAGCGGGGACCTGAAGCTTGTGTCAATTCTGGTCATCTGCAGAGCTCTGCTACCAGGGCTGGGACCACCCCCTCCACTAATTCATGGTGGGGGCGCCGGGGCGGGGCATCAGGTCCCAGGCGTGCACGTCAGGGCCTGAGTGTGGCAGCCCGGCGTTCACTCCCTGTCCGTGGGTGGTGGCGTGGGGCCAGCTCCACTCCTGTGCTGCAGGAAGACGGGGTACCTGTTTCCAATCACTGCTCAGCTGCAGGCTCCCTGTGGCCAGGACTCAGGAGCGATAAATGGACTACATCAGAAAATCCACCTCCCGCATCTCCCCAGAGGTGAGCTTGCTGAAGAGAGAGAAGGCGAGTCCCACCTGCGCACAGGTCAGGTGGGCTGACTGTGACCGCCGCCTTTAGCAGGTGGACTGAGAAGGGGCGGAGCCTACCCAGCCAGCCCGAGCCTCAGAAAATGGGAAAGGCAGTGTCCCTGGCTCAGTGAGAGTCCCCAGTAGGTCAACATCCCTCAGGGAGTCATCCTGGGCACAGCCAGGTGAGCTGGAATATGTCGTGGCCCCACTCGGGGACCCTCTGCTCAAAGCTGCGTCCCTGTCACGGGGATGGGGTGCTGTCTGGGTCCCTCCTCTCAACTACAGGCAACTAGGACTCTCAACAATAGAAAGGAAATGCCACCGTGTCCTCATCTGTGCAGATGACATGTATTAGAAAGTGGCGGGATGGGGCAGGTGTTCACGCTGATCCCAAAATGCAGTCGGAAAAGCACTCAGTGGCAGCTCTAGAATTTTTTCAGCAGCTCCAGGCACGGCATGCTGCCAGACTGGCTCCGTCATAGTCATCGCTGGAGCCTTTCAGAAATGCAGATTCCCAGGCCCACCTCTGGAGACCTGGAATCAGGTTCTCGGGGTAGTGCCTGTGAACATGGGATTTTCAGAGCTCCCCAGGTGAGTTCCGTGACTGCCGGTCCTGGGTCCATTCCCCGGTTCTTCTCAAAGACGAGGGTGTGGCTTTCTCTCTCCTGAATCAACTGAGCCCACCTCAATGATTCTGGTTGGGATGGGGGAAGAGGGGCCCCAGGTGGGACATGCCTGCTGTCTGTCTGCAGGACACATCCTGGGAGTGGCCGGGGAGGCTGGCAGGCGGCGGAACAGCTCCTCCTGCGTGGCACCGGGTCCCTGGTTGTCTCTAGGAGCCTCAGTGAGCCAGATTCTACTCATGTGAAGGTGGGGGTGAGGGGCTGGTTCTTTCCCTGGACCCCTCTGTGTCTGGACAAGAGGCTGGGCCCTGAGCGTCACCTTCCTGCCTGCTGCCTCCAAATGACACCCGTGTGGAAAACTCCATGAAGCTAACTGGAGTGTCCGCTCAGCTCTGCGGGAAGATCAGCTGCTGTCGACACAGGGGTCACTGCATGTAAAGAAAGGGGTGTCCTGGCCAACACGGTGAAACCCCGTCTCTACTAAAAATACAAAAATTAGCCGGGCGTGGTGGCGCACGCCTGTAGTCCCAGCTATTTGGGAGGCTGAGGCATGAGAATCGCTTGAACCCGGGAAGCGGAGGTTGCAGTGAGCCGAGATGGCACCACTGCACTCCAGCCTGGGCAACAGATTAAGGCTCTGTCTCAAAAAATAAAAAAAAGGAGGAGAACACGCTTTTGGTTCAGCGCTGGATCACTCTTGGTAGCCTTACTCCAGCTGTGCCCCACCCCCCACCCACCTCTTCCACGTTCCCAGGATTTGGGGAAGAGGGGCCATAAAAAATGAATTAACTATTACAACACAGAGAGAAATATCCCTCTTATAGGTCCATCTTGGTATTTCTTTTGAAATTTAAAAAAATGTGGAGACAAATGCCGTGTGATTCTACTTCTGCGAAGTACCAGAGTCACCAAATCCATAGAGACACAGAGAAGAACGAGGGGCCAGGGCTGCGGGAGACGGGGAGTGAGCGTTCACTGGGTGTGGAGATTTAATACGGGGTGGTGGGAAGAGGTGAAGAGCTGGCTTGTGAAGATGCCTGCACAGAAGGCACTCAGGCCACTGAACTAGTGCATACAGGGTGAAATGGTCAATTGTATGTTACGTGTATTTACCACAGTTAAAACTTTTCTTAAAAGGGAGATAAAAATATAGGGGTCACTAGAGGCTGGGCTTGGAGACCCTACACTGTGTCCTCGTGTCCTGGGACAGTCACCAGTGTAAGCTGCTGTCCCTGTGTTCCCTGATCATTGATTATTCACAAGGCCACAACCTTTCTCTCTTGAATGTATTTGGGGTTGGATGGTAAGTGATGTGGCTGCCACCTTAATTAGAATGGTTTCCTGCAGAAACCATGGCCCCGGCTGCTTTCCAATCCTGGATCCTGACCTTAAACAGGAGAGCAAAGGCCGGAGGAGCAGCTTCCACCCCTTGCGTGTGTCCAGCCATGCTCTGGAGGTGTTCCCAGGTAGACATTAACCTGCCGCTTTCCCACGTGAAAGTCTCCTGTGTGAAGGCAGAGGCGGAGGTTACAGTGAGCCAAGACCGAGCCACTGCACTCCAGCCTGGACAATAGAGCAACACTCCGTCTCAAAAACAAGGGGTCTCTCGTGCTTCCCAGGCTGGCTCATGAGCTCCTTCTGCCCTGGGTCCTGGCCGCCTCTCCACCTCATTTTTCTTCTTCTTCCGCTCTATGTTCCAGGTTTCCTAATTTCAAGTTGCAAATCTCAAGCCTCAAATCCTTTAGGTCTTGGCTGGAGAGATCAGCTCCCTGCGGAGGCTTCTTGGATGCTCCGTTCCCTCCTGCACACATCTTCTATTTTACTTCTGTGTCCTGGAGCACTGGCTCGGTGACATCTGGGGCCTGGGACCATCTGCACTGAGCTTTATTTGGGCAGGTGGGCGAAGCATCTCCCGCTGGCAGGACAGCACCCTGAGAACAGGGCTCTCCTGCCCGTTCACCATGGATCCATGCAGGTTCCAGCTCTGTGCCCGGCCCGGAGCAGGGAATCAACGCTGGAGGAGGCTCAGGGGTGTGAAGCAGCTTTGTCCTCAGTCCCTGAGACTCATCCTTAATGGCTGGAAACAACCTCCGGGGACGCAGGTAGATGCTGATGCAGGGAGCCACAGACACGACACGCAGTATCAGCTCATGGGTGGCAGCCTGTGCCCCGAGCGCCAGACATCCCCAGCCACGCAGGGAAGGGAGCCTCTCCCAAGACTACAGGTATCTCTCTACTCTGTGTCTCAGGATGGAAAAGAGAGAAAAGGGAGCGAGGGGGAGAGACAGAGAGAAAGAGAGAGAGAGATGGCGACAATTCCGTTTCCAGAGCCACGCTGGCTTTGCAGAGGGCGGAGAGGCTTCCTGCAAGACCGAGGTGGCATCACAGCCCTGGCCCACGAGGAGGGTCTGAGGTCGCCCATGCTCCGCAAAAGCCCTGCGGCTCAAACTTCAGCTACTTGGGTTTTCTGTGCCACACTTAGCACAGGAGCCTCTCATTTGGCACTAAGCCCAGAGAGGGACTGAGGGTCCCAGGCCAGCCGGGAAAGACGGAGAAGGTGATCCCTGGACCCCATGGCTGGAGAATAACATGGCTGAAGGTGGACGTCCACCAGGGTTCCCTGGCCCGAAAGGGAAGCTGTGTGTGTCTGGCAAAGCCATCTTCCAGACTGGGGTCTGGGATAAATTCTGCCCTCTGCTGCCTGGAAGGAGACTCTGGGCCGGCCTGGCCCCACTGGGCTGTGTCCCTCACCATGGGTCACTGGGTGTAATGACCAATGTCTGCTTTTACCAAAAAAACAAGAAGAGGAAACAGGCTGGCATGTGCCCCTGAGGCAGGGCAGAATTTCTCTGCAATCTGAAGGGGCTACTTTCCCCCAAAGTGTTTGTGGTGCTGTTCTCAGCTCAGAGAGCACAGCTTCCAGAAGGTATAGATGCTGCTTTGAAAAACAGGCTCCTTTGAATAACAAGAGTTTGATATTCTATTAATGTATATTTTTGAAGAACAAAGCGGGAAGGTGCAGGTGCACTTCGTATTTTTTGATGAGTTGTGTCTTCCGTGTGTTTTTGCAAATAACAATAATGCATGATTTATTTCTCCCTGGCTTCGGATTCCAGAGCTTTTATGACTTTGCAGGCTCTGTTCAGAACGAAGCGGCCTTGGCAAAGGGAAAGAGGCCGACATGCATGAGGTCTGCCGACGTTTACCTGCTGTGTGGAAGATGACAGGGAATTAGACCAAGAGCCAGTGCAGGCCTGCTTTTGAGGGCTCTTCCTTGGAGCATAAGGGCCGGCTTCATTCTGTCTCTGTGCGGAGAAATCTGGCCCCACCACGAAGGTGTTCTGCGGCAAGAATGTGTTGGAATCTCTCATGAAGGCCGAATCTAGGGCGCACATCTTCCCCAGGAGCCACTGGCATCCCGGACAACGGCTTGCAGGAAAACCAATGTGGCTGCCGCGTGGGCCTCAAATGTGCACACGGATTAGAGGGCGGAGACAACGGTGTGGTAAGAAAAGGCTCATCTTCATTAAAGACGCGTTTGAGACGCTTCCTTCCCAGCGACACTCGAGAAACAGCACTGCTGGCTCTTAAACCTTAATTAAATGTTTTAGTATTAATTGCTTTTTATTCAGGGACAATAAGCGCCGGAGCAACTCCGACACATCTCTCTGGCTATTCTGCACCCCATGCTCACGTCCAGGCATTAACTGCAAGATTCAGGGGATACTTAGAATCCCAGCGCTTTCATGCTAGCAAGTGATAAAAGGTCTTCCTGCAAGCTGCGATGGAATCTTTCGGCGTTTATCAAGGACTAACGAGGCTGTGTGTGTGGCCCTCCTGATCCGCAGCTACTGAGAAGGAGCCACCAGGAGTGAGCCGAGGCTTCGTGTCAGCAGATTCGGAGGCTGAGCGAGGCTGGCTTGCAGTAAGTCCCATGGGCTCTTCGGAACTCTGAGGACCACACACCCGAGAGCCATGGGGATGGGGTGAGCTCTTTAGATGCAGAGATATTCCTTGTATAAATACAGGTGGTCCTGAAACAGCTCCTCGGGCACAGTTGGGAAGTGGGATCCACCTGGTGCCCATCTAGGGGAACCCATATCTCTTGCCTCTGCTGGGGCTGCAGCTCAGGGCTGGCCCACCAACAGTGTTTCTGGGGGGCCTTCAGTGGCCCGTGCTGCTGGAAGGGGAGGACCAGGCTGATGAGACACAAAGGTTTTATGGGGAAGATGAATAAATAAAAACACTTTTTTTTTTTGCCCTATTTCATCTTGTTTTTGAAAAGTCATTGCTGCAGCTTCTGGTTCTAATGGAAAGGAAGGATCCCTGGGCTCAGGCCTTTGGAGTGGGCAGGGGAAGTCTGGGAGCCAGGCAGCCATCGGGCGATACAGCCCCGCCACTTACAACCTGGCTGACCTTGGCCAAGTCATTTAACCGCCCACTGCCACAGTTTCCCCACTTGGAAAAGGGATTGCTGGGAGGAATGAACAAGCAAAAAGGGCTTCACGAGCTGCTGTGCAAACATTAGGAAGCTTGTCCCCTTTCCCCTAGGGAGCTGGCCTCAGCCAAGTTATTTAACCGCCCACTGCCTCAGTTTCCCCACTTGTAAAGGGGATTGCTGGGAGCACCGAGCAAACAAAAAGTGCTCCAGAAGCTGCTGTGCAAACATTAGGAAGCTGTCCCATTTCCCCTAGGGAGCTGACCTCGGCTAAGTCATTGAACCACCCACTGCCTCAGTTTCCCCACTTGGAAAAAGGATTGCTGGGAGGACTGAGCACGTAAAAAGTGCTCCACAAGCTGCTGTGTGAACATCAGTATTAGGGAGCTGTCCCCTGGAGCTGACTTCTCCAGTTCTGTGGGCCTGTGGCTCTTGGCAGGAAGGAGTGAGGGTCTTTGACCCTAAGGCCCAGCATCTCCCAGGTCAATGAATTATGCATCAACGAATTTAAAAAATCATAACAGAGATGTTGGCCACCAGCAGAACCCAGTCCCTACAGTGGCTTTACCGCCAGCTCCCTGTGGCAGGCTTGTTTGGCACTCCAAAAGGGACTCCCTTCACCAGGGAAACTGCGTTGAGGTGGACACAGGCTCTGGCTTCTGACGGAGGCTCCAGGCCGCGCATCCCCCATTGAATGGTGGGGACAAGCAGCCTCTTACCTGCCGCAGCAAAGGCCTTTGCAGGGCGGTTCGGTTCCTGTTCTAATCTAATTACGTTTCTTTGCCAGTTGGCAGAACATATTGGCTTCAGGATAGGGAGTGAGGGCTGGAGATCTGATTTGGAGCAAACATGTGGTTCATTAATGCCAGGATGAGGAACTGACCGATTCACTCCCCTCTCTGACTGCAGCCGGCTCCCTGCCCCAAGCTAAGTGGAGCCTGCTGAGTCCTCAAGACCTTCCCTGTCCCCAGGACCCTGAGGACACGGCCGGTTCAGTCCCCCATATTAGAAGGTGGACAAAACGTGAGAAAGAAATATTTTCAAATATTGGTATTGCATCCTAGAAATAGGGCTCCCTACTCATGGAAGGGATCTGAGGTCACCTTTGGAAGGCGGCACAGTGGATGCTTAGAAAGTGCAAAGAAAAAAACCACGAAAACAACAGGAAAACCTCCGGCTGCACCCATGGGCTGTGCTTACACAACATGGGACGTGCAGTTAGGAGGGCGAAATGCTCTTTCCCTTCAGCAGCCTGAGTGCTTGGAGACTCTGCACAGAAGGAGGCAATTTAACGTTAGCATTAAAGTTAATATCACTGAAAGCAAACCAAATGTTCCCATCCAGCAGAGCGTGGAAAATTCATCCTGTTTGGGTGCCGGTTCCTGGCTTCAAATTAGTAGATGTCTCAACTCTTCCCTTTCTTTCTTTATCATTTTCTTTCTTATCTCTTATTTCAAAATTGTATTTTAATTCTGCCTCGCGCCCTCCCCTGATGTAAAGACACGTGACGGAGGAGGCGCGACTACTGCCTCCCTGGCCACTGCCCTAATCTCTTCCTGTTACGGGAAATGAGAGCTGTAATTGTCACTTGTTTCAGAAAATGACTCTCCCTGCCATGTAGGCCACGCGCGTGGTGGCCTTCCTGCGGGAAGGAGTGGCACCGATAAGAATAGTCAGGACGTGTCATCAGGGTGCGTGTCTGTCCCTCTCCTCCCCAGGACAAGGAGGGCACTTCTAACAAACCCAACATCAAGATCAAAAGTCCAGCTCCCTGGCTCGCGTTCAGAGGAGTGGTACCATTGGAAATCCACCCACCATGTCTAGAAGGACTTCCAATTATCCCAAAATGCAGGGGAGGGCAGGGGGAGGGAAGGTAAGGGAAAGAAAACAGGAACGTCCAAAGACAGGTACCTACCATGAAACAGTCACATGGCGTCTGCCCTGCCCCCAGGAGGTAAAAAAGACTTCGGCCAGTCAGCAGGAGATTTCAAACCATTTCTCAGACACGAAGGCCACAGGAATAAGATGCCGATCAGAAGAGGAGGGTCTGTGGTGGACGGAAAAATGGGCTTTTGCGTGCTGACACAGAACACAGGACAGGCAAGCCGGGGCAGGCCTGCAGTGCAGACTGGCTTCTTGGGAGAGGAGGCGCTTGATGTGGACCTCGGCCTTTCCAGGAAGGGACGTCCCCCATTCCCTGTGGCTGGGGAGAAGTCCTGACGCACTAATGCTTTCTACCCCGGGAGGCTTTGGAGCACACAGACTGAGGGATCTGGGCACACGAGCACTTTGCTGTGCAGGCTGGAAGGCTGCACCGTCTCCAGACTGTCGTGTTTGAATTTGCAGGTTTAGCCCAGAGCCTGGGGTCTCTGCCTCTGATGGCAGATTTGACCCATTTTATTGCACATGACAGAAAGGACAGAATCTGGCTCCCAAAATGTCTCTCCCTCATATTTTGTCACCTTTGAGACCAAGCTACCACTTTCCAAGGCCAGTGAAACCCAACAGAGCATTACCTTGGGCCAAAGGGCAAGAACTCGCTCCATCCGATGCTTCCGCGCCAGGGCCCGAGAGCAGCAGCTGTGCCAACCCTGCGCTTGGACAGCCCCCCCCCCCCACCTCCCCGCACAACACAAGCATAGAAGGTGGGAAAAGTGAAGCAACAGAGGCCAACCCACAGCCCTCTGCCCTCTAACCACCACACACGGCCCAAGCACTGGCTGGCCCAGATTTATATCCAAGCCGGCATCCACATACTCAGTGAAATGGTTTTGAAATCTGTTAGCCAGTTATTTGTGAACTCAGCCTTCTGGAAGTCTGGAACGGCACCCACGAGCTCCCCAAACGTTTGAGTGTGAAACCATTGAGGTTTAGAACAACAGCTCTGAGGTTCTGAGCGCCACCGTCCTCCCTTGGAAGGGAAGAGAACGTCTAAGACAGAGAATTCAGCAGATTGTAGAATGCAACATGGACAGGCAAGAAGAGGCGCAGCCAGAAGGTGTTTCAGGAACATCTGCTCATTCTGGCCAGCAGGACAAAGACACCTTAACTATGGACACTATGGCCCCGGCAGCCCTCGCTCACCAGGGCCCCTGAAAACATCAGCAAACAGAATGAAAGGGAGCCTGCAGCCAGCCCCTTCTAAAACGACTCATGTCTAGTCGCCTGGCCCTGGGTTCCAGGGAGGCCCTTCCAAGAAGCCTGGGGCAGTGTCCCCTGGCTGCTAATTCCATTGCAGTCCCTTCAAGGCAGCCTCACAGCCTCCTCCTTTCTTCTTCAAGTTCTTGGAGACTGTTTATTTAATTTACAAAATGATGCATATATTTGTATGCTCACTTAAAAAAAAAAGCTTATTGATAATTTAATTCTGGACAACCCTTCGGAAGCTGACTCAAGGGTTTCTTAAATATTCCCAGGGATGGTTGTGGGGTATATTTTCTTGGAGGGATTACACATGAATAATAAAACAGGAGGAGCGTTTAGTAACGAACGTCTGGCCTGAGAGTCTGGTGGGTATCTGATATTTTTGTGAAATCTGCCACTGACATTTTATTGACGGGGCTTGGAGATGCTGGCGCGGGTGGGGGCAGTTGTGATCTGTTGATATTTAGGAGGCGGACAACCACAAGGCTGGCCTTTGCGCTCTGGTGGGTGAAGGCTGGCGGCTCGGAGCGAGGGCCAGGAGAATATGTATTTCCCAATACTGCCAAATCGAGAGGTCTGGAAGGAAATTCCAGCCACTGTGTGCTCTGGGAGCAGATAAACGCCTTTGCTATCAACCCCGCCTCTCTCGTTTTGCCAAATTAGCTGTCCACCTTGGCCGGGCCCCCAAAGCGGTCTCAGGGAAGACCTAAACTGACCAGCAGCTCCCCGCTGGGCCACATCAATCCCTGAGGTCGGGACTGCCAAGAGCTTTGTGGCCGCAGGGTCTAGCAGAGCCGAGCTTACCGGTTTCCATTAAATGTGGACTTGTACTCCCCCGCCGTCGAGTGCAGCGTCTCGTCGGTGTAGACGGGCACAGACGCCCGGACGCACTCGTGTGAACACTGCAGGGTCTCGTTATAGGCTGTGAATATGTCCAGGCTGCTGGGCACCCGGGCCGAGGTGAAGTCTGTCAGGTTCTGGCAGCTCTCTTCCTGCTGGTTGGTCTTCCGCTGGTGGCTGTTCCTACGAGTGTTCCCGCTTTGGGCACAGCTGGAAGAGAAAGAGATTGGGGTGGGGAGACGGGCAGAGGACGGAAACCCAGCAACACAACTCCAGAGCTTCCACTGTGGGTCTTTCCCGTGCAGGCCTGAGCTATGCATCGTTTCATATTAAAAGGTAATTCCTAGCCTCTTCAGAAAGATCAACCACTATCAAACAATCAACTCCTTTTTTTTTTTTAAAAAAAAATGAAGTTTGAACTTTAAACGTGGCTATTACAGCGGGGAGGATGAGGGGTAGGTGGTGAGCTGTGTGTGATCTCGGAGCTAGGGACCGCTTGACTAAGGAGCATCGTCCAGACCACGGTGCTGACTCAGTTTCCCCACGAACTCCTCCACGGCTAAGAACCATGATAAGTCCTTTCTGCGAGAGGGGCCTAGAGCGTGTGGAAGCCTTTGGGTACAGGTTGGGGTGGTCCGTTCCTTCATCTCAGAATGGACTGTGGACCTGTCTTTGGGGAAAGCTGATGAGTGAGAAAGCCGCTGTCCTCAGCCCCCCTCCCCCTGCAAGGGCACATGCACAAGCTGGAAATGACAAGCTGGCTTGTCCTTGGCCCCGGATCAAGTCTGCAGAGGAAAGTGTCCTGCCTGCTTTGCAGAGGTGCTATGCTCTAGTACCTCTGAACCACAGGGGCTTCCAGAGGCCGCTTAGAATAACCATGGGACTCCCACCCTGGCCAGTCCAGAGATTTGACAAAGCAAGAATCAGGGGTCCCCAGATACCGCTTCTATGATGAGAGCACAGGAAGGACAAGAGGGGCAGCTGGGAGGCCCCTCCCCTGCTGCATGGGGAGCCGAGGACGTCTCCCCTTATTGGGGCCATTTGCCCTGCCCGCCCCTTTCCCTTCATGCCAGGGCCTGTGTGGAGGGAGGGGCTGCGGGAGAGCAAGGGGCTGAGGGGTACACCGTCTCCTTCTAAGTCTTGGTTATTCCCTGCTGTGGTTTTCCCAATGGGAGGAATCTCGATTCCTGGAGCGGAAACCCCTTACATCATAAACCAAGGTCAGAAGGTGAATGCCAAACCCCGGGGCAGCCCCACCCGCAAAGTCTTCTTCAGGGGGAGGTCAGGTTCACAGGCCTTGCTCATCCACCCTCCTGGGCTGCTCTCCCAAAGTGCTCTTTGAAGGTCTGCTATAAGTTCGAGTGTGGGAAAAGCAAGATGAAGGCTTGGCATCAACCTGTCACAGAACAGGCTACAAAGTCCCCATCTCTGGGGAGACATTGTCGGGATGGCCAGTGGGATTTGTCCTTCCACCACCCACACGGTCTGGGGGTTCGAGGCCCCTTCTCTGGCCAGCCCCTGACTAAGAAGCCCTACTGTGAGCTATGTGCTGTTCTCATCACCTGTCTCCCGAAAATGCCCGGGGTCCCAGTTTGCCACCTGTCGGGAGGTGGCTCTGAGGCCTCGCTAGCCGAGTGGGAGGTCTGTTGAGGGGCTGTGCTACCCCACACCCTCCCGTGGCCTGCCAAGGGGTCCCACCTCCTCTGATCCCAGTGCCTGGCCTTTCCTCTCTCACTCTCCCATGTTCCCCTGTGATTCTGAGGCTCCGATGCAGGTTCCACCATCAGCCCTGTCTGATTCGTATGACTGTGTACAGGCGCAAGGGGACCATTTGGGTCTGTTACTCTATGGGACAGTTTTAAGCCCAGATGCCGGGAGGAGATGCAGTTGCTGGAGGAGTGGCTGTGGGCAGGTGAGGTCCCCAGTGCACTTCTGAGCAGCGGGTCTCCCAGCAGTCCCCCGATTTCTCAGGGGCTTATCAGGTGTGTACAACCAACAAGGCTGGCCTCAAAGTAGGCCAATTTCCAGGAGGAAGTAGGCAAAGGCAGGCTGCCTGGAGGAAGGCGGTAACCTAGTTCAGCACACAGACTGGCTCTGAGAGGAACCGAGAACACAAACAGGGCTTTCTGAGCAACCGGCTGCGGAGCCGGAGTGAGGGACGTGGGATCCCGCTGGCAGAAGGGCCCCGCCCCCACCTTTCCAGGGAAGGTAGAGGAGACAAGACTCAGGGACTCTGCTCTGGGAGGACAGCATCCCCAGGGACACCTGGATCCCGAGAAAGAATCTGGAACCCGGGACCACACGTACCCCAAGAAACTGTCCCGAAGGCTGGGCTCGCTGGTCTCCTACAAGGAAACCGGGAGAGGGGCGGGCAGCCTGCGGCAGCCGAACCGCCCGGGCCAGAAGCCAGCAGAGCAGGCTGGCTTTGAAAGTGGGGGCCTTTCTGTGTTCACCACCCAGGGTCCCCTAAAGTCCCCATTTCTGGGCCAGAAGGGCCCGAGGAGCCTTACCAATTTTTTAAGACAAGAGTTGTGATGAGAGCAGCTATGACCATGATGAGGGAGACGGTGATGGTGATGATCTGATGGACAGCCAGACCTGGAAAGAAGGAAAGAGGGAAGAGGGCACCCGTGAAACCAGGTTCAGGAGGTGAGGGGTGCCGGGAGAGGTGGAGGTGCATCCCCGCAACCCCGCTGCAGGTGCCAGGTTCCAGCCACGGCGGGGAACTCAGGGCAGCAGGACAGATGCTCAGTTCGCGACTCCCCGACTGCAGCCCATGGGCACAAGGCTGTTCTCACCTGGGTTCTAGGAACAGGGAGCTCCAGCTCTGGGCTCTCTGCTTCCACCCCCTCTTAGCCTCCAAACCGTGACCTGGATCATAGACGGCTGTGTTCTTTCTTGCACCGAACAGGCCCTTCACCTGCCTCCTCTACCTGGCAGCAGGTCAGCTCTGGCTGAGATATTCCCCATGGCCCCTTTCTCCCTTCTCACCCTGCACCAGTTCTGCTCTTCTATTCTGGAACCTCGAGCCCCAGGGCTGCTGGCCTGTGAGTGGGAGCAGGGGTTGGCCTGACCCAGGAGGAGCCAGAGTGGGCCAGGATATACTGGGGAGGTAGGAAGAGGAGCACGTGGGGTGATGCCCTTCCAGACCCGGGGTGCTCGGATCACGGGGAGGCATCTTCCTCCTTCCAGAATCCTCGCTAAGAAGTTCAGTGCTTCATGGAGTTCTAGGAACGAAGTTTCAGGCCAGCAGTGGAAGCTTCCTACAGCCCCAGAGGAGAAGGCATGGTCTATCTTGTTTCCCTGGCTCCAATCCCCAAATGGGGAGGTAGGGGCACTGGAATCGGCATGGCAGGGACAGAAGGACCAGCCACTTCAGAAGTGGGGCAGGTAGAGCTCCCGCCAACAGCTGCCTGCTGACACCCACATGCACGATGGCAGAAAGCAGGGACTCTCTCCCGTCCCCTCCCTCTGTCCCAAAACCATCTGCAGCATTTGCCTCTAACCATAGACACGGGACTGGGGAGAGAGGAGGGCAGGCCTGCAACAGCTCCTGCCTCTGGTCCCTGCCCCAGACCACCTTCTTTCCTGACTACATGTCTGTCACATCCTTCCTGGGACAAGGATGCTGGGGACACCCCCTGGTTGACATTACCAGCCAACCAGGTCTACCCGGAAGGTCCCCGTCAGCACCTGAGAAGCTGGAAGATCAAGGCAGTCAGGGAGTCCGCCAAGCCCACAGGTGGCAGCACCTGCTTCTACTCGTCTCCCCCACGTCCTTCCGCCTGAGATGCAACCAGCTGTCCTGTCTGGCCTGGGGCTCCGTCTTGGTGTCCGCTTTGCAGAGGCCCGCAAGCTCTTGGGCTGCTGGCGTGAGAACACTGCGTGTGCGTGTTTCAGCATGGCAGCTTTCAGTGTCAAATTTTTTCTGGCGGCCTCCCAAGGACAGTCTCTTAAACAGATGTTAGCTCTCTGATGGATATGATCCTCATGGGGGAAATTGTTCATAAACGATTAAATGTTGGCACAGCCAGAAAACAAACTTTGTCTTCCTGTTTCCCCCTCTCTGGGGGTGACTGCTGTTCGTCACAAGGGATTCCCTCCAGGACTCACAGAATAGCAGCACCAGGCAAACAGTGGCGCAAGCACATGAGTGTGGTGGGTCTACCCCAAGCCCTCTTCCATCCATTGATTCAGGAAGTGTTTGTTGTGCACCTACTGTGTGCCTGCAGTGCTGATACTGCTCACCCACAGGGAACAGCTGCTCTGGTGCCCCCTGTACAAACGTGCTGCATTCACTGCAGTTCTGGCCAATGACCTCTCATAAACCTCTGCCACCTGCTGTGAACCTCTGGGCAAGTCCCTTCTCTGGGACTGTCAGGTTGGTCTGCTAATGAGTTGAAAGCTAAATTATGTCACAGGGACCACCCCTAATCCCACCCACAATGGAGTGCCTACCAGCCCTAGTAATCTCCATCTATATGCCAAGTTTCCTGAGACCAAACTCAGACCTCGTTTGCAGAGGAAGGACTGAAAAGGATGGACAGCTGTGGAGGGTGGGTTGCCTGTTGAGTCTTCTCTTGCCGTCTACCCACACACTCCCCCCTGGCCCAGTCAAGAGAAAGCCATGCTGTCACAAAGTGTATGTGTTCATCCTGTGTCTGTGCTTCTTGTGAGGAGAAGGAGTCTGCTGATGGTGATGGTGATAGTGGTGAGGATGGTAATGATAATGATGGTGATGGTGATGATGATGGTGATAATGGTGATGGTGGTGAGGACAGTAATGATAATGATGGTGATGGTGATGGCGATGATAATAATGGTGGTGGTGTCAAGGACAGTAATGATAATGATGGTGATGGCGATGGTGGTGATGATGGTGATGGTGATAATGATGATAGTGATAGTGATGGTGATGATGGCGATGATAATGGTAATGGTGATGATGGTGACGGTGATGATGGTGATGGTGATGATGGTGATGATGCTGATGGTAATGGTGATAATGATGGTGATGGTAAAATGAGAGTGATAGTGATGGTGATAATGATGGTGATGGTGATGATGGTGGTGATAGTGATGATGGTAATGATAATGGTGATGGTGATAATGATGGTGATAGTGATGGCGACAGTGATGATGGTAATGATAATGATGGTGATGATAATGATGGTGATGGTGGTGATAGTGATGATGATGGTGGTGGTGATGATGGTGGTGATAGTGATGATGCTGATGATGATGGTGGTGTTGCTGATGCTGATGGTGATGGTTATGGTGGTGATGCTGATGATGGTGATGATGGTGGTGATGGTGATGGTGATCATGGTGATGCTGATGATGATGGTGGTGATAGTGATGACGATGATGTTGATGCTGGTGATGGTGGTGATAGTGATGATGGTGATGATGATGGTGGTGATGCTGACGGTGATGGTGGTGATGCTGATGATAATGGTGGTGATAGTAATTTGATGATAATGGTGATGGTGATGATGATGATGGTGATGCTGATGCTGATGATAATGGTAATCTTAGCTGCATGATATAACATTAAACTTATAACTGAGAGGTCAAAAATCAGAAACCTAGGTAACAGAAAGAAGAGTAATGATCTACTTCTGATGTTGGCCTTGCCCTGGAGCCCCTTCTCCTGCCTTCTGTATAAATTTTCTTCCTAGACTTACCACATTAAAATGTGAAGGGTGCACTGTGGGCTAATCATCAGCTAAGAGGGTCTGGGTAGAAACACATCCACAATACAAGAGCTATGCTTTCTACAGGATCCCTCGACGCAGGCCCCTAGCTGAGCCTTCACACCTGGGATCGATTTAACCATCTTCACCCTGCATTTTTTTTTGTATCTGTCTGACCAACCGGGTGCCTGAGGCTAAAGAAGGAAAATGACTTTCCTTAGTCAGCCCGCAGAGCCTGGACAAAGGCAATTCTCTGCTCTAGAGTCCCCAAGAAAACCAAACATCTAAATCCAAATTCCATACACCTGTGGCCACATTCTGTTGTTAAAGAAGTTCAAGATCAACAGTTTACCACCCCTGCACAGGCTTTTCTTGCAACATAAATAGCCTTGTGCTTCAAAACCTGGAGCATGGGTTTTGATGGGTTCCTGGGCTCCTGCATACCAAGTTACAGCTACGAGAGTAAACTACAGACCCTCATGATGGTTGGACAAGGACTGGGCCTTCTGACGTGTGGTCTCAATAATATCTGTAGGAAGCAGGCTGAAATAGGGAAAATTCCCAATGGTTCTTCATTACTTCCTCTCTTTGGAAGGCTGCTCACTTAGAAGAAAGCAAAAGAACATGAGAGAATTTGTGTGGTGTTCACAGCATCTGTCCCATCATTTATTCTCCCCAAGAGCCAGGAGTAGCTTCCTCCCTGTCTTAAGTCTTCATGTGGACCCCAAGTAGACAAACCTTTTCTTAAAGGACCAGATAGCAAATATTTTAGGCTTTACAGGCAGTCTGGCCTCAGTCACAACTACTCAACTCTGCCATTGTAGCAAAAAAAGCAGCCACAAACAATATACAGAGAGGCAAACGGGGCGGTTTTCTAATAAAACTTTATGTACAAAAACAGGCAGTGGCCATGTCTGGCCCACGGACCACAGTTTACAGATTCGTGACGTAGGTGAGTAGCTCAAGGTGGCTGTGCTTGCAGATTAAATAAAAGCATGTACCTAGTTTGGATGATTGGTTAATGCTTGGAATCAAACTGCAGTCTTTTAGCTTGAAGGACTAGAACCTTCCCGCTCCACCATCAAAGCTTTGCTGTGTGCCAGGCTCTTCACTGGTCACTGTCAAGTTGGTTTCAGAGAGACCCACAGCCTCTAATTCATGGCTGGGTCTTAGCACCCAGAAGCAGTGGCCTTATCTTGCTGGGTTTATCCATATGAAGCCACTCGATAGTAGGTTACTTTGCATGGGGTTTCCCTTGAGAAGTCAATTACACAGGATTTTTGATTTTTGGAAATTCCTTTGATGCCCCTTAGAAATATTTCAGCCACGTCCATCTCAATTTTTCCACGTTAAAAAGAAACAGTATCTTGCCAAAGACAAGAATGTTCAGATTATGGAATCACTGCGTGGAGAGAGACCATATGTTACTGGTCTCTAGAAAGGACTTTTCCCACACTATGCAAATGGCACCATTCTCAGAAGGCCTCAACTTTCTCAACTTTTTTCCCTTCTCCTTCTTCACTCAATACTCTCACCTTAAATAACATTTCCTCTGGTCAAGTCTCTGGTGGCTATTAGCTACCTCGAGCAGGAACACCTGTCCCATAAAGCCTGCTGCCCCTGAGCAGTCCTGGAACGGCTTCCACGTCAGCTGTCCAGGGGCTATGACTGGACTGACAATGATGTCACCTACAGGCAGCACACACTCTATGCCCTCAAGAAACAAGCAACTTTTCCCTCTCCACTTCCAAGGTCAACACTGCATCCCATCTTCAAACTCTTTGCAATTCAGACATGGTCCCAGAGCGTGGAAGCACGCTGTGTGGGAATTCTTGCTTCCCCTTCCTGACAGGTGTTCTTGTTCCTGCTAATTTGGGGGCTTTTTCTGCTTCTGGTAATTGCCACTGTATACTAATGTGCGAGGAATCAGCTGCCATCCAGATAATGAAAAATCATCCCCAGAATAATGGATGGGGACAGATGGATTACCAAGCTCTGCATCAATCAATAGGGCTTTTATGGTTATATTTGTGGTGGTTTGTAATAAGATCAGGCCCTGAAGATTGATGTGGAAGTTTGCAATCCGTCTCTGGGTCTGAACAAGGTCTTATTAAATGAAGCTGAATCAAACATGGGCCACTGTCCACGGCAAAAACAAACCCACCACGGGCTTTCTTTCTAGGACGTGGGGCATGTGTGACTGGCACACTTGGATGAGGGCAGGAGTGATAGTCCTGAAATTGGCCAAGGAAAACAGATGACATTGCTGTGCGTGTCATAGCTGATTTCACAACGCAGGAGTCCAGAGTGTCCGAATTATGCAAACAAAGAACTGTGGTCACTGGACACGAAGAGGTCTGTTGTACAAGGGTACGTTTGACAGGTGACAGGTGACATTGGGACCCAAAGTGCCAATTCCATCCCCCAAAAAAGCCATTCCTTCCCCACAGAGACCTGCAAAATGTCAGCTTCGCTGCAGTCCTTGAAAAAGCGTCTCTGGGAACACGCTGGCCTGACTATGGAGAAACTCACAGTGCCTCGCGGACAGATGAGAGGCAGCTTGACTTGTTGGAGCTGGAGGAACCCCAGGGTTTAGGCTCCATCTGAGTCAGTTGCTGACCTCCTGGGAACAGACTGCTAAGAAAAATCATGCATCTTCTAAAACTGGGAAGCTCAAAGAAGAACAAGGCCACCAGCTTTTATGGCAGGGACAGAAAGGAGAGCGCTGAGTCCTAAGTGAACTCGCAGAGTCTTCCAAGGGGTGAATGTATTCGTCAGGGTTCTCCAGAGAAACAAAACCCATCAAATACAGAGAGATCTATGAGAAGAGATTTGTGATGCGATTGGCTCACGTGATTATGAAGGTCAAGAGATCCCACGATCTTCTGCCAGCAAGCTGGAGAACCAGGAAACTTGGTGGTGCCATTCAGTCCAAGGCCAAAGGCAGGAGGAGACAGATGTCCCAGCTCCAGAGGCCGCTCAGGTCAGTAGGCAGGGACACTGGTGTGAGTCCCACAGCCTAGAGGCCCAAGAACTAGGAGCTCTGATGTCCAAGTCCAAGGGCAGAAGAAGACAGATGTCCCAGCTCAGATTGATCTCTCTCTCTCTTTCTTCTCTCTCTCTCTCTGAGAATAAACTACAGACTCTATGGTCATGGCAGTTGGACAAAGACCGGGCCTTGTGACATGTGGTCCCAAAAACATTTGTAGGAAGCAGGCTGAAATACGGAAAACCCAGAAGGGTTCCTTATTATTCCCTCTTTTTGGAAGGTGTGGGGAGAAGGAGAGGGAGAAAGTATGGGAGAGGGAGGTGGGAGGAGAGGGAGAGAAGGAGGAGAGGGAGAGGGAGG
>PVKV010012922.1:35346-63594 GCA_004027835.1 Alouatta palliata | reverse complement strand
TGGGGGGAAAAAGGGGAGGGACAGCAGGGGGTGGGGAGTTGGGGAGGGATAGCATGGGGAGAAATACCAGATATAGGTGATGGGGAGGAAGGCAGCAAATCACACTGCCATGTGTGTTCCTATGTAACAATCTTGCATGTTCTTCACATGTACCCCCAAACCTAAAATGCAATAAAAAGTATATATAAAAATAAATAAAGAAAGAAAATATAAAAAAAATAAAAATAAAAATAAAAAAAAAATAGCACACTAATATAAAGATGAAACTTCGATTATCTGGTATAAAATCACACGGGAAGCACCGTCAAATATAAAATGGTGTTTGGCTTTCTTTAGTTTAAAAACTAACAAAAATAGGTACTAAAGAGAATTCAGAAGGAAAATGGATATTGCCAGACCAGAGAGAAATGTTATCCAAACCCCTTATGAGAGGAATCTGCTTCCAACTGTATCTAGGGACCCACTGGGGGCCCCAAGCCATTGACACAGCCCTCAGAGTTAATGGCTGCATAGGAATTTATACCCTGGCCAAATGGGTTACAGACAGTTGCTTAATATGTAAGAAAACTAATAAACTATTTAAAAAAAAATTATCCCTCAGGGGAAGGTATTGAGGCTTAAGGCCATTCCAAAGTATCCAGATTAATTACACAAAGATGCCTCCAATTGGTTGTCTAAAGTATTTACTGATTCAGAAAATAGGACTCATTTTACTGCACATGTCATTGGGAAATTAGCCCAGGTACTGGATATAACATGGAAAGATTGTATTCCCTGGCATCCACCTTTATTAGGGAAAGTAGGAAGACCTATTACCCTGTTAAGAGTCTAAACTGCTCCCCAAAGGACATTCTACTACGAATCTCCCTACATTTAAAACAAAAAATCAGTTTATATACTTGGTTTATCTTCCACTTTCCCTTCCCTCAAAACTAAAGGTCTTTTAGCGCAGGTGCCACCCTCAAGTTTCTGATACCAGCACCAGCCTGGAGACCACCCTACCTCGTGCTGCTGGCCACCAAGACTACCGTTCCTACAGCAAAAAAGAAATGAATACATCACACCTGAGTCAAGAAAGCGCCATCACTGTTAGAATCACGGGCTATTGTTCTAAAATCAGACCCTACCAAGTTAAAGCTAAGAAAAGCTTCATCTATCTTTTTTTTTTTCCTTTTCTTCCCTTTAACTTCTCCCCATCATGTTATTAATGTGATTAGATCTAGCTCACTTCAAGTTGCTAATGTCTGTTTAGTTATGCCTTGTGGAGATCTGCATAACCAGGGACAGCTTGCTGCTTCAGAAGGATGTCTCTGTCCCTCTCAGATTAGGAAAACATAATGAATTCCTCTAAGGATATTAGTAATCCAAGGAATAGTAGCTATATTAATTGGCAGAAATCATTCTGTTCCTCTAAAACGGAATCTCTGTGTTCTGCTTATTCTAATGTCATATGGAACACTAAAGGTTTAAGACAGACTGCTTCCACAGGTCTTTGTCAGTCCTTAAAACTACACATCCACTTCACCTAAGGAATTACTCCTTCTAGCTGTCAATATAACCAATGTAATCCTATACAGCTTACTATTGTTATTGCAACATCTGAAAACTCTTCCCCTTATTAAGTTGTATTTATGGCATAGGAGCCGACATTTCCGAAAAGGATCTAAAGAAATTGTTGAAATGCACTTTATTGCTTCTTCAACCTCTTTATCAATCACTCCTCCTAGACACAATGACAAAACCAAAGTCTCAATGGTAAAAGTAGAGGACCTAAGGCAAACCATAGCCATTAAAACAGGATATAAGGATGCAAATGCCTGGGTAGAATGTATTAAATATTCCATTGGTACCTTAAATAAATGCGACTATTATACTTGTGTGCACGGTAGGCCAGAGGCCCAGATTGTCCTCTTTTTCACTTAAGTGGTCTAATTAAGCAGACATGGAGTGCATGATAGCTCTTTTTCAAGATTCCAATGCCTGGAATAACGAATTAAGCCAAGTTCTTTCACTGCTATTTCCTGATGCTCAACATCCTGAGGTCAGCCCCCTACGGCCATACAGCCTCCATCTCCCAAGGCAAAATTTGCCTCATGTCTCTCAAAACAGGGGGAGAACTTAGTGTCCCTTGGAAACTTAACAGGATGCAGTGAAATCAGGCACTTCCAAGAGGTGGCTCATCAGTCCGCCCTTACTCATCCCCAAGCAGATGTATGGTGGTATTGTGGGGTAATTGTCCAGTAAGTGTCCTTACTGGACACTGCCAAATAACTGGAGCAACACTTGTGCTCTAGTCCAATTGGCTATCCCTTTTACCCTGGCATTTCATCAACCAAAAAAAGAGAAATCATGACATTGGCAAATAAGAGAAGCTCCTTATAGGTCTTTTAATTCTCATGTGTACTTAGATGCAACTGGGGTCCCAAAAGGAGTTCCAAATGAATTTAAAGCCCGAGAGCAAATAGCTGCAAGATTTAAGTCAATGTTGTTCTGGTAGGTAACAATTCATAAAAATTGTAAATTAGATAAACTACATTTATTACAACCCACAGCAGTTTGTTAACTATACTAAAGATGCTGTTAAAGGAATAGCTAAACAATTAGGATCCACTAGCCAAATGGCCTAAAAACAATAGAATGGCCCTAAATATATTAGCAGAGAAAGGTGGTGTTTGTGTTACGATTAAAACCAGTGTTGTACTTTTATTCCAAACAACACTGCTCCCAATGGGAGCATAACAAAAGCCCTCCAAGGACCTACTGCTTTATCAAATGAGCTAGCTAGAAATTCTAGCATCAATAACTCTATTTCAGATTGGCTCAAAAGGTGGTTCAGTTAATGGAAAGAAACTGTAACCTCAATTCTTACCTCTCTAGCAACTGTAATAATTATACTTCTTGTTAGATGTTGTGTCATACCATGCATCCAAGGACTCATGCAGAGGCTAGAATATCCCCAACCCCTCCTCCACCCTATTCAGATAGATTACTTCTTTTAGAAAAACAAAACAACTAAGCCAAAAATTTATGGAAGTTTGAAGAGAAAAGAAAACTGTAAAAATTCAAGATGAAGGATTGTTATAATAAACCCCATGTTTCTCTTCAAATAATCAGTATGTCAGTATGTTCTGCTCTCTTATTCTTTAAATCTCTATTTTAAAGTTTAACTTCCTTGTAATTCCAGTAAACAACCTTCTCCACCAGTTCATCAGTAGTTCACATCTGCTCCCCCACACCCCCACTCCATCCTGACTCATCCCGGTCACCTAATCACCCCTGGCTACCAGCTCTGACACGCCCGTAACCATCCTTCCTGCCAAAATACCCACCCTGCCACTCCAGCTTGGACCCCTACTCTTTTTAAAATAGCCAATCAGGATTAGTCCAGTTTGTAAGGTCTAACCCTAGCTAATAGGGGATGACACAGA
Organism: Alouatta palliata; assembly: GCA_004027835.1. NCBI lineage: Eukaryota > Metazoa > Chordata > Mammalia > Primates > Atelidae > Alouatta > Alouatta palliata. The sequence goes on along the minus strand of PVKV010012922.1, from coordinate 60,166 downwards.
AGTAGGGATGACCTCCGTCAGGCATAAGTACCCGTTCCCCCTTGTCTGAGCGTGAGGTGGCCATCATTGCTCTGTCCATGCGCCCTGCACCCTTCTATAGAAGAAAATTGCCGTGCTGAGAAGACATATGTTCGAGTGCTATTGCTTTTGGACATTGAAATTTTACTTATGACACATTCATATATTTGCACAGCAAAAGAAATAATCAACAGGGAGAGGAGATAATCTGTTGAATGGGAGAAAATAACTGCAACTATTCATCTGACAGGGGACTAATAACCAGGATATACAAGGAACTTAAACAACAAAAACTGCCTCAAATAATCCCATTTAAAAGTGGGCACAAAACATTAACAGGTGTTTTTTTTTTTTTTTTTGAGACGGAGTTTCGCTCTTGTTACCCAGGCTGGAGTGCAATGGTGCGATCTCGGCTCACCGCAACCTCCGCCTCCTGGGTTCAAGCAATTCTCCTGCCTCAGCCTCCCGAGTAGCTGGGACTACAGGCACATGCCACCATGCCCAGCTAATTTTTTTTGTATTTTTAGCAGAGACGGGGTTTCACCATGTTGACCAGGATGGTCTCGATCTCTTGACCTCGTGATCCACCCGCCTCGGCCTCCCAAAGTGCTGGGATAACAGGTGTTTTTCTAAAGAAGATACACAAATGGCCAAGAGGTTATTTAAAAATGTTCAACAATACTACTCATTAGAGAAATACAAATGAAAACCACAATGACATATCATCTTACTGCAGTCAGAATGGCTATTATTAAATTAAGAAAATAACAGATGTTAGCAAGGATGCAGAGAAAGGGAATTCTTTTACACTGTTAATGAGAATGTAAATTAGTACAGTGTCTATGGAAGACAATATGGAGATAGCCTAAAGAACTAAAAATAGAATTACCATTGGATCTAGCAATCCCAACACTGGGTATCTCCTCAAACAAAAAGAAATCAATGTATCAAAAAGATATCTGTACTTATATATTTTTCATAGCACTATTCACAAGAGCAAAGATATGGAATTAACCTGTGTCCATCAGTGGATGAATGGATAAAGAAAATGTGGTATACATGCATAATAGAGTACTATCCAGCCACAAAAAGTGTAAAATCTTGTCATGTGCAGTAACAAGGACAGAACCTAAGTGGAACAAACCAGGCACAGAAAGACAAATACTGTATGATCTCACTCATAAGTGAGTGCGAAAAATATGCTTACATGGATGTTGAGAGTGGAATGATAAAGAATGGAAACTTGGAATGGTGAGGGGCTGGGAGGGGGAAGGAAGATGAGAAATTAGTTGGTGGGTACACAATGTATGTTATTTGGGTAATGAATAACCTAAAAACCCTGACTTAACTAGTATGCAATCTATACATGTAAACAAATTGCCCATGTATCCTCAAAATTTGTACAAATAAAACAGGAAGACAAAATAACTTTTCCCTGAATTTAGGAGTATGTCTCTTCCCTTTGTAATACCTCTGGCAGAGAGATCTCTGAAAAATTTATAAAAGGCAAGAAAAGTTCCAAATTTTACTTTCTTTTACCAAGTTCAGTATTTCATCCTTTCTTCCCACGTTATGTAAACTGTCTACCCAAATAAGATCAAAAGGTTTCTTCTAAGTTCCTTAAGCACTCCTCGGGGACAACTAAGTTGAGGCATGTTAGTTGTTCACAACTAGCTGTGTTAAAACAGTCCTCTCTACTTTAAGTAAAATTTCCATTTTTCTAGTGTATCTTCAGAAATTTGTATTCTTGAATTCTTGTATTCTGTTTCCTGTGTTGCTCAGCTTATTTGTAATGTGCTCCTAAGGAAGTTCACAACATTATAAAAGGGTCTTATCAATATTACACTTTCTTATGACTTCTTCAGATCTATATTTAATTGCTCTGTTGAAAAAGAACCATGCTCCTGTTAATTTACAGTTGCCTAGATTCAAAGCTCTTTTGTGGTACCACCCAGTACCTCTTGTCTTTTAGAGGGGATGTAAAACCATTCCCTCCAAGCGACTTCAAAATTACAAAGCCTGATAAGCTCTATTAACACTTACTTTATTCACAACACAAAGGTTTCAGTCGATGAAACAGTTTGAATACAGGAGCTCTAAGATTCTCAGTTGTATACATGGCACATGCATTCAAATCAATGATTGATTTACTGTGGGAAAAAAATTTCAGAACCTAAAAAGCTCAAGGCCATACAAGGGTTTGGAAGGAAAAAAGGCAGCCTTCTGAGTCACAAAATTAGGGGGCATCATGTGAAACAGGAAATCCTGCTCTTTCACACTGGGAGAAGTTTCCAATCTTTGCCCCAGTTAAAAGCTTTTATTACTATCTTCTGTCATTGTTTTAAAATTAGATAAGGGATAATGTGTGGATGACTCTATGCTGGGTATACAGGTATATATGCACATAAAAAAATCTATACAAAAACATAGAGCCTGGGCAACAAAGCAAGATCCCATCTCTACAAAAAAAGTTAGCCAGGCATGGTAGTGTGCACCTGTATTTCCAGCCATTCTACTTGGGAGGCTGAAGTGAGAGGATCCCTTGAGCCCAGAAGTTTGAGGCTGCAGTAAGCTATGATTGTGCCACTCCAGCCTGGATGACAGAGCAAGACTCTGTCCCTTAATAAAAAATAATAAAAAAAAAACTATGTATGTATGTTTGGAAAAAAAAAAATTCCTAGTGCAGGTTTGCTTATTGTGTTACCCTAGCTAGGTAAGTTACTAAAGTTTCTGTGCTCAAAAATGGGGGAAAAAAGAAATAACCACAAAAAGTGCCTGCCAGACTGAGCCCTACTGACTTGGGCTCCTGAATTATAGCTATGGCCTGTATTCTGAACTCAAACCTCTAGAGCACCCTTTTTTACCCTGGAGTTGGGCCAGGGCTGTGCTCTGCCCCACCAGGGGTAGAGATTCACATTCACAGCTGCAACCCAATCCCCTGGATCTGGACTGCTAAAGGTATCTCAAAGTCACAGATCCTGGTGCTGCGGGCAACCTACAACAAACTCTGCTACAGAGAGCAAACCTGCACTCCAAGACAAAAGTGCCACAGAGGTTTGCAAGACCGTAAGCCTAGGATCTTAGTCTCACAGCTGCTTGTAGACCATGTCAGATACCAAGAGTCTTCCCATTGTGGGGAAAGTAAGAACAGGAAGACCCAAAAGTATTTACCAACAAGGATATTAACAACCTACTGCCATCACTACCAAAAAATTCTATACTCTAGGCCACTAAGGCATTCACACTTGTTCCTGATGTTTAACATAATAAAGAAGTTGCACAGAGACTATACCACTAAATCTGCGTGCACTCAGATTCACCACACTTTTCCCAATTAGCACACTAAGACCCAACTGCGGGTGAAAGTCTTTGTCTATCAAAGCCACTCTAGAAAGTTTAAGAGACTCAAAAGTTCCATTAGATGCACAAACATCAACACAGGGGTAAAGAAACATGAAAAAGTAAGAAAATATGACACCACCAAAGAAACATAACAACTCTTTAGTAACAGACCCCACTGAAAAGAAAATTTTAAAACTGCTGGAAAAGGAACTCAAAATAATGATCTTTTGTTGTTTCTTTTGTTGTTGTTTGGATTTTTTTTTTTTTTTTTTTAAACATAGGCTCTAATTCTGTTGTCCAGGCTGGAGTGCAGTGGCGCAAAAATGGCTCACTACAACCTCAACTTCCTGGGCTCAAGCAATCCTCCTGCCTTAGCCCCCCAAGTAGCTGGGACTATAGGTGTGTACCACCACACCTGGCTATTTTTTTTTTGTATTTTTCTTAGAGATAGAGTCTTGCTATTTTCCCTAGGTTGATCTCAAACTCCTGAGCACAAGCAATCCACTCACCTCAGCCTCCCACAGTGATGGGATTACAGGTGTGAGTCACTCACGCCTGGCCTAAAATAATAATCTTAAGGAAACTTAATGAAATACAAGAAAATACAGACAGGTGAGTCAACAAAACCAGACAAATAATTCATGATATAAACAAGAAATTCAACAAGGAGATAACAAAAAAAGAACCAAACAGAAATCCCACAGCTGAACAATTCAATCAATTAAATAAAAAGTACAACAGAAAGACTCAACAGTAAACTTAAGCAGAAGAAAGTCTCTGAACTTGATGACAGGTCATTTAAAACTACTCAGTTAACAGAACAAAACAAACAAGGCTGAGCTCAGCAGTTCATGCTTGTAATCCTAGCACTCTGGGAGGCCTAGGTGAGCAGATCACCCGAGGTTAGGAGTTCAAGACCAGTCTGGCTAACATGGTAAAATCTCGTCTTTACTAAAAATACAAAAATTAGCCAGGCATGGTGGTGCATGCCAGTAATCCCAGCTACCGAGGAAGCTAGATCACTAGAGCCCAAGAGTTTGAGGCTGAAGCAAGCTATGACTGCACCACCACACTCTAGCCTCAGAATCAGAACAGGAGTCAGTCTCTTTAAAAAAAGGGGTGGGAGGAATCTTGTCATTTTTTTAATTTAAGGATTATCTTCTTCTTTATAAGAGAGCCAAAGGCCGAGCGCAGTGGCTGACACCTATAATCCCAGCACTATGAGAGGCCGAGGCAGGCAGATTACAAGGTCAGGAGATCGAGACCATCCTGGCTAACATGGTGAAACCCCATCTCTACTAAAAATACAAAAAATTAGCCAGGCATGGTGGCTCATGCCTGTAATCTGAACTACTCAGGAGGCTGAGGCTGGAGAATTGCTTGAACCCGGGAGGCAGAGATTGCAGTGAGCCGAGATCATGCCACTGCACTCCAGCCTGGGTGACAGAGTGAGACTCCATCTAAAAAAAAAAAAAAAAGGAGAGCCAAAGCAGAAGAGTCAATAGATTACAACAGCTGCTGGAAAGCCAGGATATAGCAGTCCAGACTTAGAAATTTCAGGCTATGTGAGAGACCTCCATTTTCCTGCCATTTAGTGCAGAGAATCTCTGCCCCAAACTTCTCATCTACCAAGTCTTGTTCCTGTGTGCTAAAATACAAGCCAATGTGAGTGCTGTGCTAGACAAAAGATTTGTGGACTGGAAAATTTTTAAATTGATAATGTATATATCTTCCTAAGTAAAAGACCCTAAGGGAATATTGAAACCTAAAATCATTCCCATAAAAAGAAAATAAAATTAAAACTTGCCTATGGTGACTATAATATAATTAACATAATATTGATGACTGAAGAAAATGAGAAAAATAGTCATAAAATTTTACAATTTAGTTTCTATAATAAATGAAAAAATGCTAGCTAAAAGGAAGATAAAATGCTTCATCTCAGTTTCAAGGTTCTCATGGTTTCCTTTACTTTCTTCCCTGATTATCTTGGAGGTATCAATTCCTAAGCATTAAGTCTTGAAAATCTTGATGGTAAAACTATAATCAACAAAGCTTGAAAAGTGCGACCACTCAGTAGGAAACAGTGGAATGGAAGGAAAAGAGTTAGAGGTCACACAATTCCTTGTGCAGGGATGACGTGGAAGACCTCTAACTAGAGCCATGTTCACAATTATCCAGTGCTGTCATTTTTGTTCTCTCTCTACATAATTAGAGAACTGGCATGAATTTCTAGATCAGGTGGTCAAGGTGAAACTGGGGTCCAAAAGGCCAAGGTAATTATTAAGAGTTGGGTATTGAAGAAAATGGTCATAATCCCAGGACAACAAAAAAGTTCCTATTTTAGGAATTTAAAGTCTCAAGCTCTGGCTATCACAGTAATAGATACTATTTAAATTCACAATTAATCATTTCTCCCAAATAATTTCATACATTTATATTTATAAGCAATGATTAATTTACTGAACAAACCTAAGTCACAATAGGCTTTTTGTTTAAGTCTTACTTGTCAGGAAATCCAAATATTTTATAATTCATTGGACAGTGATGAATAATGACAAAACACTAGTGAGTAAAAACACTAATTACATACTGTGGTCTCTGTGTGGCTTTGGCACAAAAGGTTGTTTGTTTATTTACAATGCTGCAACATCACCTTGGTAATGAAAAGAGTGGCATATGTGCTCCAGCTGCTCAAATATTCTCTGCTGCAAGTGTGACCAATGAGTCACACTTGCAGCAGAGAACTTACTCTCAAAAAAATTTGGGGAGGAATGCTGTGCCTGTAAGTTAGAAACAAGCTCCAGTATTCATGCTCACATTTACATTGAGACATGATGAAATCTTGTCTGTTTTCTTGTCAACTGATCTTTCAAAATTATTTCCTTTCTTGAGCATCACAAGGAATATTTTTATTAATAACCTTGGTAAAAATCTAAAAAGGCTAGTTTATTAAATCTTCCTAACTTCTTTTTTTTTTTTTTTTTTGAGACAGAGTCTCACTCTGTTACCAGGCTGGAGTGCAGTGGCACGATCTCGGCCCACTACAACCTCTGCCTCCCATGTTCAAGTGATTCTCCTGCCTCAGACTCCCGAGTTGCTGGGATTACTTACAGGCATGCGCCACCATGCCCAGCTAATTTTTGTATTTTTAGTAGCGACGGGGTTTCACCATGTTGGCCAGGCTGGTCTTGATCTCCTGGCCTTAGGTGATTCACCCACCTTGGACTCCCAAACTGCTGGGATTACAGGCGTGAGCCACTGTGCCCGGCCCCAAATCTTCCTAACTTCTTTCAGCCACTGAACTACTTATTACTGACTACTTATCCTGTGACAGAATATCACAATGGGCCTTGAGATATACTTGAGATACAAGGGTGAAGAAGACACAAGGCTTGTTCTCAAGGAGCCTATAATCTTATGGCAGGGAGTGGGGAGAGTGGAACCAGCATGCAATTATAATACAAAAATAGTCAACACCTAATCATCAATAGGATAATATAATCAGGATTTAAAAAATATCCCAATGTTCTTCCTTATCTGGACTCTGGAAAAAAATAAAATAAAAAATACATATATACCATTGAGGTAATAATGGGATAAAATAAAATGACATTTCAGAGGTTTAGGGGCTCAAAATCAATTACGTAACTATAAAGTTCAGAAAGCCTTGATTGATGGCAGTTATGTTTTTAAAAAAAGATTTATAGGTTTTAGCTGAATACAATTCCATAAAAGCACAAAAGTCAACTATGTGAAATGGCTGCTAAAAACTACGGTATGTGGTTATCACTTCACAATGTATATCAAAAAATCATGTTGTACATCTGAAAATATACAATTTTTATTTATCAAGTCTACCTGAATAAAGCTGAGGGAAGAAAAAGAGAATGTAAATTAAAATAAATGTGTCCAGATCAGGGAGGATAGTAATCCTACTGTCTCTATATCCACAGTTATTTATGCTGTTTTATGAAGCTCACTCAAGAGAAACATCAAAAAACTAGGCATGTGGAACATGTATGTGCCCATGCTTGCTGGTGGAGCACCGATACTGAGGTATCTGTGTAAACCATGTTATGTAAAAAGATGACTACCTGGCTTAAAAGAAGACTTAGAGGTGGACGGTAGAGAGGACAGTATACAACTGACAAACGTCTCTGAGCTGGTTTAAAAAAAAAAAAGCCTCAACTATGTTTCATGGAAATAAAAAGATAAGGCAAATTTGGCCAAGCATGGTGGCTCATGCCTGTAATCCCAGCTCTTTGGGAGGCCGAGGCAGGCGGATCACGAGGTCAGGAGATCAAGACCATCCTGGCCAACATGGTGAAAACCCGGCTCTAATTAAAAAAAATACAAAAAATTAGCCAGCGATGGTGGCACATGCCTATAGTCCCAGCTACTTGGGAGGCTGAGGCAGGGGAATCGCTTGAACCCGGGAGGCGGAGGTTGCAGTGAGCCAAGATCGCTCCACTGCACTCCAGCCTGGCGGCAGAGCAAGAACCAACCTAAAAAAACAATTTTTTAAAAAAAGGCAAATTTTGGCCTAATATGAATAACTTCAAATACATTAGACTTTCCCACATTAAATTAGCCTAAAGAGCAGTGAACTCTATGACTAGAAGTAAGTGGTCAAGCAGATTTAGATGACTATTAAGAAAATCCTAAAAGCAATTCTTACACTAGGGGGTAAGAGTAGGGGGCGGATTTGAAACAGATATCTAAAGCTCTTCCTATCTTGGAAAAGTCTACAGCTACCTTGTTAGTTGCAGGCAAAAATATTAAGATGATACCCACCACAGCTATTTTAAGAGTAGTGGGTGATCTCAAGAAGCAGAAAAGAGGCCAGTAATCACCACTGAACTTCACGTAAGACCTAGAAGGGTTTGTGATCTTTACATGTTTGTTAGAAAAGGTGCTGGGAGAGAGACTAGTGATGGTCAGCCTACCTGACTATGAGTCAACAGTTAGCTTAACCAGTACAACAGAGCCCTCCTATTCCCACTTATGACAATGATGGATGTACCAGTCTCAGGGATTGCAGTTTTTCCTTGCTGCTTAAGTGAAAGGCAATTTGTAAAGTCCCCTTTCCTCTAATGCCCTCCCTATTTACTTCTTGTTTTCAGTACACAGAGAATGCTGAAACTTCAAGAGTCTGCAATTATCTGTATTTGGGGAGAGTACCAACCCAGGAGCATAGATGTTATTCCTACATAACAAATTCATGAGATTTTTTTAGCTCTATATTTAAAAGGGAAGACTGGTCTGATTTGGTGGGTCTATTTGAAGGGCTTACAGAGGAAATCCTGAAAAATGCCCTTTTCACTTCCCCACTTAAACTTATAAGTTGGACTGGATTAAGCATGTTTTTACCTGACCCTTAGAATTATGAGACATATACAAACACGCTTATCATAAGTGGGCTGTGACAGTCTTTACTCTAAAATTTATGAAACCTGGAATAACTTAACAACATTATGAAACCAGGTACAATATAAGAGGAACAACAATTAAAATTTAGTTCTGGGGCATCTGGGAAGATAACCCTCAAGTTATACATACATCTGGTGAACTCAGTTGCCAGTCTTATGCCAGAAACACTCCAATCAACTAACAAATATATACTGAGAGGCTATTGTGAGCAAGAACTCATATTAAGTTAAATGAAAGACAAGTCCATTGTGGGCTCCCTGGGTTATGACTATAGCTGATTATTGCTATAGTCAGGGTATAATAAGTCTTAAATAACACACAATGGCTCTCATATAATCGTAAATATTTTAGAAAGTAGAACTCAAATTCCTTCAGTAGTACCTTCAACAGGGGTACTTTAAATAGAAACCAATGGTATGATGGCTCATGCCTGTAATCCCAGCATTTTGGGAGGCTGAGGCAGGAGGACTGCTTGAGCCCAGGAGTTCAAGACCAGCCTGGGCAACATGGCAAAACCCCACCTCTGCTAAAAAATACAGAAAATTAGCCAGGTGTGGTGGTACATGCCTGTAGTCCCAGCTACGCAGGAGGCTGAGGCAGGAGAACTGCTTGAGCTTAGGAGGTCAAGGCTGCAAGGAGCCATGATCGTGCCACTGCACTCCAGCCTGGGAGATGGGAATGAGACCCTGTCTCCAAAAAAAGAAAGAAAAAATAATAATAATAGAAACCAAGCTTTAGTCACTCACATAAAACCTGTCACAGTGAAGACAGCATAAAGCAGAGGAAATTCTAAATATGTCAAATAGTGAAAATAACTCTAAAAGACTTCATCTTCTGAAAAACTTGTCCCTATAGATATAACCCCACCCAGGATTGGTAACATTTGCTCAGCAAAACATTTTTCTGGAAACCAGTAAGATATTTGAGAAATTAGAGCTTTTAGGTAAAAACAAACATTTTTTAAAATTATAAACTTAATTTTTTTAAATTGCCAAAGATTATTACAATCATATGGATAGCTCTTGCAAATTAATGAGAACAATGGATAAAATGAGTGTCATAATATTTCAGAATCGATATTTTAGTATGTCTTTAAAACAGATAAACCATCTCAATGTGGAAAGATATACTTTGCAAATTACCAACATTTCCTCCTTTCTTTTGGTGTAAGTAAAGAAATGAAAAGAGAATGAACTACTGAAACGCAAATCCTTCGTACTACGTGTATTTGACAAGTGGAAAGCATCTGTAGGCTGGTCAGTGGGCATAGTCATAGTAACACAGATCCCCTGTTAAGTCAACTCCAGGAACCAGAGAGCAAGGAGCTTTGTGGTTGACTATGTTTATTTACCTATCTAGCAAGCAGAGAAGATAGATGGTTTGGTAAAAAGGGTAAACCAGACAAGAAAATTTGTATGTTTTAGGGCTTCCAGTTAAGCTACATGCTTAGTAAGTGGAGAAAAAAGACTTGACTTACCTGCACTGCCAAGCTGTTTATAAAATCTGTACTCTAAATGAAGCTGTGGAGCACGTGATTTTATTGGTTCCTGAAACCCACAAAGAAAAACAGATCAGATTTAAACAAATGGGATTTTTCCATTCTTAAATTTTTGGAGTAAACAAGGGCTACAATCACCTAGTGTTTTAGAGATAATACCCATATATAAGGGCCTTTTCTAACTGCAATTTGTCTTACACAGTATAGCTAAGAGAAGATGAAGGTGAATTACATACAACTCCTTCCATGGATAGTTAAATAAACTTTGCATGATAGCTTTCTTGCAGTGAAATATTCTCCTGATATGTATTCTCCCAGGAAACGTGGTGCTAAACCTTTAAATTAAAAAAAAAAATACCAGCATGTATTTCCTGCTTGTTTTGTTCTGAATTTTGGGTGGCACATGGTTTTATTATTTTTAGAAAAATAATGCATGCTTAGAAGAAAATTCAAATATACAAAAATCAGAAAGAAAGTAAAAATAATCTGTCATCCTGTCACTTTAAAGAAACGCACTATTAACATTTTAGTGAATGTCTTTCCAAGTGTGTGTGTGTGTGTGTGTGTGTGTGTGTGTGTGTGTGTGTGTATATTTATTTATTTATTTATATGTATAATACAAACAAACTTAATTTTATATAAATGAGATTATGATGCATTTGCTGTTCAGTAATGTGCTGTTGAATTCAACAATGTGATAACACCATCCCATGGCAGGACATAAATGTGTATAATTTCTTTTCTTTTTTAAAGATGGGGTCTCGTGCACTACAGTTGAACCTCCCAGGCTCAAGTGAACCTCCTAACTTAGCCTCCACCACTCCCAGCTAATTTTTATTTTTTTGTAGAGATAGGATCTTACTATATTGCCCAGGCTGGTCTCAAATTCCTAGGGTCAAGCAAATCACCCACTTCGGCCACTCAAAGTGCTGAGATTATAGGCATAAGCTACCATGCCTGGCCTATATAATTTTTAATGGTTTAAGTATCGCCCTGTATGTATATATGTATTTATGTATGTATGTATACACACATACCCCATAATTTTTGGACACGTTAACTGTTTTCATTTTTCAATATTAAGAACAATGCTTTCAGAAACATCCTTATGTATATTTCTTTTTAAACTACTGAGAATTAAAGATTGTAAATGCAATTAATGTATGTAATTCAATCAATATGGTGTTCAAGTTTCCAAAAATGGCGTTTTCTAAAAACGTCATAGATAAAGCAGCCAAACAACCATACTTTGCTCTATACCAACTGAGCAACTGGCTGGCCGATTATTCTAAACTGACAGTGTATTGGGCAACTGGCTAACAAGACAACCAAACATTACCCTAAACATATTATAATCTCTCTTTAAAAGCTCAACCATAGCTGACATGGTGGCTCATGTCTGCAATCCCAGCACTTTCAGAGGCTGATGCAGGAGGATCACTCAAGACCAGGAGTTTGAGACCAGCCTGGGCAACACAGCAAAACCTCATCTTTACAAATAAATAAATAAAACAGGACGGGCTTGGTGGCTTACGCCTGTAATCCCAGGACTTTTGGAGGTTGAGGCAGGAGAACTGCTTGAGCCCAGGAGGTCGAGACCAGCCTGGGCAACAGAAGGAGACCCTATCTCTACAAAAAAAACTAAAAAATTAGCCTGGCATGGCAGCATGCTCCTGTAGTCCCAGCTACTCAGAAGGATGAGGCAGGAGGATTGCTTGAGTCCCAGAGATCAAGACTGCAGGGAGCTGTGATTGCGCCACTGAACTCCAGCCTGGGCGACACAGTGAGACCTCATCTCAATCAATCAATCAATAAAATAAAGCTCAACATCTGCACACCCATTAGGATGGCTATTATCAAAAACAGAAAATAACAAGTATTGATGAGGATGTAGACAAACTGGAACCCTTGTGCATTGCTGATAAGAATGCAAAATGGTGCGACTGCTGTGGAGAATGCATGGCAATTTTTCAAAAAATTAAACACAGAATCTTATGATTTACAATTCTATTTCTGGATATACACTCCAAAGAAGTGAAAGCAGGAACTCAGATATATTTGTACATCCATGTTCATAGCACTGTTATTCACAATAACTAAAAGGTGGAAGTAACCTAAGTGTGCATCAATGAATAAATAAACGAAATTGGGTATATACATATGGTGAAGTATCATTCAGGCTTAAAAAGGAAATTCTGACACTTGCTACAACATAGACAAACCTTGAGACATTATGCTAAGTGAAATAAGCCAGTTACAAAGGATGACTATATCATGAGTCCACTTAATTAAGTACCTAGTGTAGTCAAATTCATAGAGACAGAAAGTAAAATGGTGGATGTCAAGGGGTTGAGAGGAGGGGAGAATGAGGAATTAGTGTTTAACAGATAAAAAATTTCATTTAGGGAAGAAGAAAAAGTTCTGGAGATGGATGGTGGTGATACATCAATGTAAATGTACTTAATGCCACTCAACTTTAAAAAATTGTTATAATGGTAAATTCTGGAGATCATGATATCATGTTACTAAACAATATTATTTTCTCCTATTCCAATCCATGGGTTGCCTTTGAAAAAATTCTGTTGACAGTGTACAAAAGTTTTAAATTTTGCTGAAGTCCAGCTTAGCTAGTTTTTATTTTGTTGTCTGTGATTTTGGTGTCATATCCAAGAAATCACTGCCAAATCTAATGTCATGAAGCTTTTCCCATGGTGTATTCTGGTAAAAGTATTATAGTTTCAATCTTACATTTAGGTCTTTGATCCACTCTGAGTTAATTGTTGAATACAAGGTAAAGTAAGAATCCAACTTCACTGTTACGTGAATATCCAGTTTTTCCAGCATCATTTGATGAAAAGACTGTCCTTTCTCCCACTGAGTGGTTATTTGTTTTGTTTTTTTTTTTTTTTTTTGAGACAGAGTCTGGCTCCATCGCCAGGCTGGAGTGCAGTAGCACAATCTCGGCTCACTGCAACCTCCGCCTCCCAGGTTCAAGCAATTCTCCTGCCTCAGCCTCCCAAGTAGCTGGGACTATAGGCACGCACCACCACGTCCAGATAATTTTTGTATTTTTAGTAGATAAGGGGTTTCACTATGTTGGCCAGGATGGTCTCGATCTCTTGACCTTGTGATCTGCCCGTCTAGGCCTCCCAAAGTGCTGGGATATTTGTTGTATTTTTAAGACATACTCCAAGGAAAGAGATTCCATAACTTCCCTCAATAATTCATGCTGATATTTAACAAAGTTTCATGGTTTGGAATGCTTTTATGTTACACTCAAATCTCACTACTGAAAAGTAAGCCTATTTTTCTTAAGTTCTCAGCAAAAAAAAATTAAAAAGCTCCTCAATAACCTTGAATACTAGTAAGTAGCTCTCTTCAAATAACAAAACAATCCAATCATTTCTTAGATTTTCTTTTCTTGGGCAAAGTAATTTCAAATTCCTTTCACCTTTCCTCATTGGTCCTAGTTTTTAATTCTTTGATCATCTTTTAAGGTTCTTTCCTCAATCCACTTGAAGTTCTCTGCATTTTTCTTAAGACATAGAATTCACTAATCAAAGAATTTTCTGAAGTTGTCTGGTCTATCCCTCTGCTTCTAGGAAGATTTTATCTAAATCAATGCAGGCCAGACTGGAATGTTCATATCTGTAGGAAATGCTATGAAGAAAGAACTCATATCCTTCGAGTATAAAATCAGCAATTATTAGAGTTGGACTTCAAGTATCTCAAGACTTTTAGTCAAAAGAAAAGCACAGAGGCTGGGCGCGGTGGCTCACACCTGTTATCCCAGCACTTTGGGAGGCAGAGGAGGGTGAATCATGAGGTCAGGAGATTGAGATCATCCTGGCTAAAATGGTGAAATCCTGTCTCTGCTAAAAATACAAAAAGCAAGCTGAGCATGGTGGCACACATCTGTAGTCCCAGCTACTCGGGAGGCTGAGACAGAAGAATCACATGAACCCGGGAGGCAGAGGTTGCAGTGAGCCAAGATAGCACCACTGCACTCCAGCCTGGGTGACAGAGTGAGATTCCATCTCAAAAAAAAAAAAAAAAAAAAAGAACAGAGCAGAAGACTAATTACACTGTAGAGTCCCTTTCTCATTTATCTCTTCAGATAGAGAGGTATCATATCACTCGTGTTTCCATTTAGTTGCAGATGTTCCACTGTATCACCATCAAAGCAGCCAGGTATAGAATTTTTCCATTAGCAAAATCACTAAGAATTCAAAAGGGACCAAACAGAAACAGTGATGACAAATCAACATGGAACTAGAAGTTGATCAAAACACTAGAAAAGGGACTATTCTTTCTGGAGAAATCACTTTTGGATTCTGACAAAGCACAGAGGCAACGAATTTTAAAAACCACAGATCCTTCCTCAAATATTATACTCTCAATCTTCATGCTGGAAACCCTAATAGAAAATATTCAATCTGATCTTGGGTAGCTAAGCTAGTAAATTAAAAACGCAAAACTCTATAGAGTTCAAGGGTTGAAAGGTATATATGTCACATATATTCAGACATGAGGGTCTTATTATTGAAGACTGAGACAATTACACACTTGAGCCAACTCCCTACCACATGGCCATAGTCTGCTCAGCCAATTGGGCTTCAAGGTGCTTTTCTGGAAGCACTGTAAGTAGAAAGTATTGCAAAGCTCAGTCTACAGATTGCAGAAGGCAGCAATATTAGAGGCACAGAGAGATTTTTTTTAAAACCCAATTGTTAGAAAACCTCTGTTAAAAAGAACCCTAGAAATGTGGGTGATGGATAAAAGAAGGGCTCATTACACTATTTTGTTTACTTTGTGTATTTTTTTTTTAAGATTCTTAGAAATCTAAGAAACAAGAGTCCACAATGAAGATTCAAACAAAGTAGAATTGAAACAGCAACAGCAAAGCTTCCTTGTATTTCTGTACCAGATGTGAATCACATTTCCATAGAGGGCTGGACATTTGCCAGAACATTTGCCACAATAATTCTGGAAAACACATGCCTGCCTAAAATCCTAAACAAACAGCGACAGCTACCTTGTGGGAGTGTAGTGCTTAAGGCAAATTTGCCATTACAATGAAAAGAGCTCAATTACTGCCTTCATATCTCCCTTTGGAGAACAGAAGCCCAAAAGCAAGAGAGAAAGCCTGTAGACAAAATTGTTATCCTCTAAAATACCTTTGAGGCTTATTTGAAAGGGAGATGTGGTACTGAGTCACACTTACTAGATTTTAAGAGTTTCATTTTTAGCTTTAAATAGTGGCTATACAAAGCAGAATAAAAGTTTTTAAAAAGGAAAGTGAAATGAAATGATCAATCATGTCAATGATATGTTATGTAAGGTCAGTTGGTATAACCTAGCAGAAGAAATCAAGATAGAAAGAACTGTCCCTAACAGAAAGCCTAACAAATATGTAGTAATGCAGCAAATTTTTAAAGTGTTAGAGCTGCTTCATTCTCTTAGCAGTCGCAAATAATCAAAGATTATTCTAACTTATCAGAATAATAAAACAGAAAAAGTAAAAAAAAAAAAAAAAAAAGCAGATCTACTAGAGAACACTTTTATAGAATAACCAATTTCTTTTTTTTTTTTTTTTGGTAAATAAAGAAAAGTTTTATTGGGAAAGTACAAATACACTCTAAGAGAGGAGGGGGCTGACCCTGCTGGAAACATCCCCGTGACATTCTGCATTGTTATCTTCTATTACCTCAGTTATTTCTTTGCCCAGTTCTCACCAAAGTTCGGGGGATCCTCCCTTACTGTGATTAACGCACGTGCATGGGAAACATTAATCAATACGAATCCTACCTAATGGTGGCACTGCATATTACCACCACCCCAGGAAGGTATAGCAGTCAATTTTGTACTCACTGTGCCTGCTCAGCTCTCAGGAATTCCCCATTGCCTTTTCTCCTTATCATGATCTAGTTAACATTCTGACAGTTCGAAGATGGAGTACTAAGCATCCAAAGAAGTGTTCCGGGGGGTTCTTTTGAACATGGATACCTCCCCCTTGTGCCTGCTCATATCTGACTGTCTACTCTTACATTTCTCCCTCAAGTGGTTGGGACCCAGAAGTCTTTTGGGAGACGGGGCAGAGGTCATTCTCTGTAGCTACTTCCTGCTGAAAAGGGGCATCGAGGGTCTTCAGGGTCCTTCCTCCTTGCTTGTTGTCATGGTGAGGAGGTTTTGACGATTGCTGTCTCTTAGAAGATTTCACCAGTGCCGTCCAGAGGAGACATACAGGGACATGGTTGTCCAAAGATGAGAGGCCTGGTCTATAAGATCTCTAATATGCTCCTGGACCTGTTCTGATCTGGAGATGCCCACGACTCGCCGCTAGTTGAGCTCAGGCGGGAAACGTGCTCACCTACACCACCAGCGAAGCTCCCAAAATGCCCAAATTCTTATAAATAAAAAAATATGGTTAATCCTATTTTTTTGAGACAGGGTCTCACTCTCTCACCCAGGCTGAGGACAGAGGTGCAAGCAATCTCAGCTTACTACAGTCTCGACTTCCTGGGCTCAGGTGATTCTCCCATGTCAGCCTCCAAAGTAGCTGGGACTACAGGTGTGTGCTAGCATACTTGACTAATTTTCTGCATTTTCTGTAGAGACAAGATTTTGCCTAGTTGCCCAGGCTGGTCTTGAACTCCTGGGCTCAAGAGATCTGCCCACCTTGGCTTCCTAAATTGCTTCGATTATAGGCGTGAGCAACTGCGCCTGGCAGTTAATCCTTTAATATTCAATCTAAGAGGATATTTGACCTGCATTGTTACATGTATTACCTCTCTTCCTGCTCCCATCTATCCAACAAGAGTCCCAAGTCAAAAAACAAAAAGAAAATACTTGGTTTCCTAGAAGTTATCTGCTGCTCTAAGCCCTGCTCCCTGTCTGTCCACCTCTTGGTAGGGAAACAAATCTGCTAACTGTCAGTTCCTCACAAGACAAACCTAACTCCTCCACAAGCAAGCTGGATGAGAACGACCAATCACAGAACAAGTATGGATGTGGTAAGTACAATTCATTAGCAAAGAATAACACTGCCAGGTGGTGGCTCACGCCTGTAATCCCAGCACTTTGGGAGGCTGTGCTGGGTGGATCACCTGAGCTGAGGACTCCGAGACCAGTTGGGCAACATGAGGAAACCCCATCTCTACAAAAAACACAAAAATTAGCTGGTGTAGTGGTGCACACCTGTAGTCCCAGTTACTTAGGAGGCAGGCTGAGATGACAGGATCACTTGAGCCCAGGAGCCACAGACTGCAGTGAGCCAAGATCACACCACTGCACTCCAGCCTGGGCAACAGCGTGAGACCCTGTCTTCCAAAAAAAAAGAAAAAGAAAAATATAGCACATATTTCCTTCAATTTCCTCCAATGATTAACTCCTCTAGCTTCCAATTAATAAAACCCAAAGTTACCTGTAAATCCTGGGACACTTACTAGGAGAACAAACAGAGTTTCAGTGAAACTACTCATATGAAACATTTCACATGAAAAAATAGTTTTGTTAACAACCTTAAATATAAGATAAATAGTTCTGTCTTCTAAAATTATTAGTCCCCCAAAATAAGAAAATTATTACTTCTCTTTTTAATAGGATATCATTTTCAATGACTAGTTTAATTATTCAAAAAGTTAGTATCAATACACCATTTGACTTCTTTGCTTCTAATTTGACCATATGGTATGTTTTTCATGCTTGACAGATTTGTAAGGCCATGATTAGATGATCAGACATGATTTTCTTCTAAGTACAAAAAATCAGTTAAGTTAGAGGGAAAAAAAATAAAAATTTTGAATGATTTTATCTTTTTAATTATGATACCTACATGAAAGATAACGTTCACAGAATTACTAGTTCTCCCAGCTTTTTTAAATCAACTAATTTTTGAGTCATCATTGCTAACACCATAGTTAGCATCATTTAACTATATAGTGTTATCTAGTATAGAGTGATTCATCACTATAACACTATAATTGAAGAAAAATGACTGTGAGATCATATCCAAAAAAAAAAAAACCAAACCATTAGTATTTTTGTGAATGAATGCTTAAAATTATTTCCTATAAAAAGATACAAGCAATGAGAGCACCAAAACATTAATTACAACAAACAGATTCTACTCACCAGTTTGATTGCTACATATTCATTGGTGTAGAGATTTTTACCTAAGGGGAAAGCAGATGTGTATGTTTTAGTGACATTTATTGTGGGAAATGCAAAGCAAAATATTACCTCATAGGGTCATGAGAAAGGTTATATTCCCAATGCTGTTCACATAAATGAAACTTGATTTATAAGTGAAAGCTACACAGATAATGAGATCCAGCATCGCTAGAACAGCTTGAAAATTCAGAAATTTAAACCACACATGAGAATTTTCCTAAAAGAGAAAACAAATCATTCTCTCCTACACACACACACACACACACACACACACACACTTGTTATTTAATATTTCCCAACTATTAAGCCATAAGGCAATTCAAGAAGAAATCTCAGAATTTCAAGGAGATTTTCACTCTTGGCACAATAAACACAAACTTTCATCCTTCAAACTAACTGGCAAATAGAATTCTATATATTTTGTAATGATATTTAGCATCAACTTTAGATGGCATAAAGGATAGTGTGAATTAAACCAATTATTGCCCAAACCTCCTTTTGGAGAATTCATCTACTGCTTGTAAGGAGATGATTCTCAAAGCTGTTTTGACTGTTTACCAGAACAATAGCTTTATATCTTTAACTATTTACAGAAACAGATCTTCAGCCAGACAACACACATCTCAAAGTCCTTCCTGCAGTAACAGTTTTTCCTTTAAACTCTCCTGTTTCTACAAATGTAATCAATATTCCTAGGCATTTAGATGAAGAACTTGTAATGATTATGAGGACCAGCGCAACAACTATCACTTAGTGAACCTGTATATATGTGGGGGACTCAGCTCCTCCCACCTCCCTACCATCACTTATCCTTGAAAGCCTTAATTTTAATTCCTCCTGAGTGTTTAGTACATATCATTAGTTTAGCCATTGCACTGAACTTCATATCTCTTCTTACACATTTGCCTTATCTTATCCAGCGAGAGTGTAGGTATCTTAAGAATAGGAATTTTAAGTTTTCTTCAATACCCTATGGTGCTTAAGACCATGTTCAGCACATATAAGACACCCAAAACACTCAAAATCTCAACTGATTAAAAGTTATTGATACTGTATATATAGTATGATTATTTTAAAAATAATTTATCAGTAAATGTTATATTCCTATAATACACAGCTGAATATATGTGCATGAAAAAGAATATAAAATACTTTATTTTAGTATTTTCTGATTTGTATATAATCCATTGTTTTTATAAATAAAAAAACAAGCTGGGCGCAGTGGCTCACGTCTGCATTCCCAACACTTTGGGAGGCTGAAATGGGTGGATCACTTGAAGTCAGGAGTCTGAGATCAGCGGCCAACATGGTGAAACCCCATCTCTACTAAAAATACAAAAATTAGCTGGGCATGGTGGTGAATACTTGTAATCTCAGCTACCTGGGGGGCTAAGGTAGGAAAATCACTTGAACCCGGGAGGCACAGGCTGCAATGAGCTGAGATCACATCACTGTAATCCAGCCTAGGTAACAGAGTGAGACTCTGTCTCATAAACATATAAACAAACAAACACAAAAAGCTGCTTACAAGTTCTCATTTACCAAGCTCTAGACAACAGAAGGCCCTCTGCAATAGAACTACATCATTAAATTTTTCATACTGCCATTGGATTGCTGAGTACCTTTACGTGTCAAAGAGTACACTAATTTAGGAATAATTTTTGTCTGCAAGTAAGATAAAAAGAGGACTAACAGGTTGGTTTCTTAGGTCAAACGCCTAAGAAACCATAAGATAAACAACTTCTTTTTTAGGCATAAATAGAAAATAGCCATATCCCCCCTATATATAGTATTCGCATTAAGCTTCTAAAGGTTACTTTATGCTTCTTATTAGTGTTCCCACCAAAACAATTTTAAAATATATTTCATGAAATTATAAAAATGATAGTAAGAAGAGAGGAATAGATGAAACTGTAACAAATAGCCAACTCCCGGGCAGATTAATACTTTAATTTGGCCCAGGACTTCTTGCACACCAGATGTGATGCTGCACAAAGATTTTTTCAGGACAGCTCTTCCTGAAATGAAATTAGCATTGTTACTGTGACTTAAAACTAATTTTAAGGCCAAGTGCAGTAGCTCATGCTTGTAATCCCAGCACTTTGGGAGGCCAAAGTGGGTGGATTACCTGAGGTCAGGAGTTCGAGACAAGCCTGGCCAACATGGTGAAACCTGATCTCCACTAAAAATATAAAAATTAGTCGGGGGTGATGGTTAGCACCTGTAATCCCAGCTATTTGGCAGGCTGAGGCAGGTGAATCACTTGAACCTGGGAGGCAGAGGTTGCAGTGAGCCAACTTCATGCCATTGCATTCCAGCCTGGGAGACAAGAGCAAAACTCCATCTCCAAAAACAAACAAACAAAAACAACTAATTTTAGCACAGGCGTAACACTAAGAACTAACATTTAGAAGAAAAAGGTCAGGTTATAAACATTTGAAATTATAAATGTGTTTAGCAGTCTTTCTGAATTATAAATGTGTTTAGGGGACTTTTTTGAATTATTGACATCCCCTCTTCCCCAAGTTTTACTAATAAGAATTATTAGGAGGTAGAGGAAACACTGGCACCAAAATTTACTCCTTGCTCATTCAGTGTACAGCATGCCTATACTGTTAAATAATTAATATTTTGGAAACATATGCTTTAAAGTAACAGATCTTCAATTCAACAGACACAACATTTAAGGCAAACTAAGGTGGCAATGTATGTGTCGCAGATGAATAAACCTAGATACTGATCTATGAACAAGAAGAGAAGGCAATTACTAATCACAGAGATTAGGAGAGCCAGGTAAGTTTCAGAACAGAAATTCTTTCCTTTCACCACAGCCACCTCAGCCATATCCCCCATAATCATAAAGTATGAGTAGGATTTTAACAGTTTAAGAGATAAGGACATCTCAGGTATAAGCAAACAAATAAAAATGAGAAGGTAGAAGGCATAGGCTGAGAATGGTGGATGGCCTCATCATGAGGATCAGGAAGGGGTGAGAACGAGCAAGGGGTGGGTAAGGCAGCAAAAGAGTGTAGAAAAGTAAGGATAAGTCTACATTAAGAAAGACATTAATACCATTTTTCCCCTTTCCTACTTACTGTGTGATTGCAGAACATCAATCCTATCTTAAATTTCTAAATGAAAGGTTCTGTGACCTGATAAGATCTGTGATTTTGCATAAGCAATGTGAGGTAGTACAAGATTAACTAGAAAAATAAGAACAGAGGCAGGGAAAAAACATCTGAATATTTAATGTCCATCTACGCAGTTACCAGACATCTAAGATAAGCAACCTCAGTTCTCACCCTTCATAGACTATATTCTAGCTCTTCACACAAGGTCTTCTATGTGCTGGCTCAAAAGTTTGTCAAATCACATGAAATATGAGTGTTAAAACAGAAATACGAACAAGTCAGTAGAAGAGCTTGAATAAGGGAGGGTAATGAATCTGGGCACAAGTAGCACTTGAAGTGAGCCCTGAAGGATGAACAGAGGAGAGAATATAAGGCATTTTCTATTTTTAAAAAATACTAATTTGAACAATGATATGGAGAAATGATTTAAAAATGCACAGGATTTGATATACTGTGGGTAGACCCATATAATCAGAGCACACAGTGTGTGGGAAGAAATAGAAGGAAAGCCATAAAGATCCACTAAGCTAAGGACACGTTATGAATAATATTGAATGCCAGATCCCCACTTTGAGGTATGTATACCCGTGGGTACATGTGAGTGTGCTAAGCTACAGGACAAGTAAAATACACTTTTCTTGGATCCTCATTTTCATTTGAAGACTTGGATAAAATCTTTTTTTATATAAAAACAAACTTACGCCGGATGCAGTGGCTCACACCTGTAATCCCAGCACTTTAGGAGGCCAAGGTGGGCGGATCATGAGGTCAGGAGTTCAAGACCATCCTGGCCAGCATGGTGAAACCCTGTCTCTACTAAAAAAATACAAAAATTAGCCAGGCATGGTGGCACATGCCTGTAGTCCCAGCTACTAGGGAGGCTGAGGCAGGAGAATAGCTTGACCCAGGAGGCAGAGGTTGCAGTGAGCCGAGATCATCCCATTGCACTCCAGCCTGGTGACAGAGTGAGACTCCGTCTCAAAAGCAAACAAACAAAATACAACAACTTACTATATTATAGAAATTATGCATAGATTTCTTTTGAAGAAAAAAATGCAAGAGTGCAAAGAAATCCTGGGCACTTACGTATTTGTTTCTTCCACATGAAGTCTTGAGGAGTCTAATCATTCAGTATGTAACCTTTTTCTTATTTTTCTTGTTTTTAGCTGGGCAGCCACTTTTCACAGTGCAGCTGACTTTCAACTAAGCTTTCCATTTTTAGCTCCTACTCCATCCCACCTTTGTGAAATTCCTAGTGTCTCCAATTCCTAAGCCTATCTGGTACATTAACTGGCCTGCCCCTTCAGGCACTCAGCCCTCTCTGTGGTGCTAAGACAGTTACCACTTAACTATCTGTGTTTCAGCTTCCAAAAGTTTGTTAACATTTCTCAATCTGTTTTCACCTTCTCTTCCATTTTCTTCTGTTCCTTGTAGCTTTATGCCTTTTTGTTTTTGTTTTTTAAAAAAAGCCCTTTTCTAAATACACCTTCTAGTCTTAAGACTAAGCCAGTACCCCGTTTCATAAACTTCTACCTATAACTAGTTATACATATATCTTTTTACCTACACTAGGCTATAAATTTCCAGAGGACAGAATATTTAATTCACTTTTTTATCCCTAGAAACAAAGTATTTGACATTCAGTATGTAAGAGATACTTGCTAAAGTGAACAAATTGACTTGATAAACATAGAAAGGTCTTGTAAGAAAGTTCTTGGTTGATTAAAAAGAAAGGTTAATTTAGAATAAGATGACAGATAGTCCTAAATACAAATATAGAAGTTTTAACTTCATTCTTTAGCTTGCTGTGAATGAAGGGAAAAAGCAAATGGTGAAAGTTGTATTTTTAGAATTTTAATCTGACAACTATATGACAACCAATTTTTAAAATCTGAAGAAATGGACAAATTCGTGGAAACATATATACAATCTACCAAGATTGAGTCAGAAGAAATAGATAACCTGAACAGAACAATCACAAGTAATAAGACAGAAGCAATGATGAAGACTCTCCTAACAAAGAAAAAGCCCAGGACCTGATGGCTTCACTGCTGAATTCTATCCAACATTTAAAGAACAAATATAAATTCTTTACAAACTATTCCAAAAAACTGAAGAGGAGGGAATGCTTCCAAACTTATTTTGAGTCCAGCATTACCCTGATACCAAAACCAGACCAGGATACAACAAAATAAAACTACAAGCCAATATCACTAATGAACATAGAGGCACAAAACCTCAACAAAATACTAACAAACTAAATGCAACAACACACTAAAAGATGATTCACCATGATCAAGTAGGACATATCCCGGGATGTAAGGATGCTTGACCATATGCAAATCAATACACATGATACGTCCCAGGAACAGAATGAAAACCATTATGATCATCTCAACAGACACAGAAAAGACATTTGATAAAATTCAACATCCCTTCATGATAAAAACTCTTAATAAACTAGGCATAAAAAGAACATACTTCAACATAATAAAGGCCATATATGACAAACCCACAGCTAACATCAGAATGAATGGAGAAAAATTAAAAGCTTTTCCTTGAGAGACTAGAAAAAGACAAGGATGCCCACCTTCACCACTTGTATGCAACATAGTCCTAAAAGTCCTATCCAGAGGAATGAGGCAAAAGAAAGGGCATCCAAATAGGAAAAGAGGAAGTCAAACTGTTCCTGTTTAGAGATGACATAATCATTTATATAAAAAATCCCAGACTCCACCAAAAAACTATTAGAACTAATAAATGAATTCAGTAAAGTTACAGCATACAAAAATAACATATAAAAATTAGTAGCATTTCTAATGCCAAAAACAAACCAACGGAAAAAGAAATTGAGAAGGTGATATAGTTTGACTGTGTCCCCACCCAAATCTCACCTTGAATCATAAGTCTCATGTGTAGTGGGAGAGACCCAAAGGGAGGTAACTGAATCATGGGGTAGGTCTTTCCTGTGCTATTCTCATGATAGTGAATAACTCTCATGAGATCTGATGGTTTTATAAAGGGAAGTTCCTGGCCGGGCGCGGTGGCTCACGCCTGTAATCCCAGCACTTTGGGAGGCCGAGGCGGGTGGATCACGAGGTCAAGAGATCGAGACCATCCTGGTCAACATGGTGAAACCCCGTCTCTACTAAAAATACAAAAATTAGCTGGGCATGGTGGCACGTGCCTGTAGTCCCAGCTACTCGGGAGGCTGAGGCAGGAGAAT
>PVKV010012922.1:0-35246 GCA_004027835.1 Alouatta palliata | reverse complement strand
CATTGCACTCTAGCCTGGGCAACAGGAACAAAACCCCATCTCCAAAAAAAAAAAAAAATTGGAAGGATATTGTAAGAATATTGTTACAATGTCCATTCTACCCAAAGTGATCTACAAGATTCAATGCAACCTCTATCAAAATACCAATGACATTCAACACAAAAATAGAAAAGAAAATCCTAAAGTTCATATGGAACCACAAAAGATTCCAACTAGCCAAAATAATCTTGAGTAAAAAGAACAAAGCCAAAAGAGTCACTCTACTTAGGTTTTTGCTTTAGAGAAAAAATCTCCTAGAAAACTATAATAACCAAAGCAGCATGGTACCGGCATAAAAATAGACACACAGACAAGTGAAACAGAATAGAGAACTCAGAAATAAATCTACACATTTATAAGTAACTGATTTTTTACAGAGGTGCCAAGAATATACACTGGGGAAAACAATCTCTTCAATAAATGGTACTAGGAAAACTAGATATTCACACACAGAAGAAAGTACACCCTTATCTCTCACCTTATGCAAAAATCAACTCAAAATGAATTGAAGACTTAAATGTAAGATCCAAAACTATAAAATCACTAGAAGAAAACACAGGGGAATTGTTTCATGACATTCTCTTGGCAAGGATGTTTTCAAGGAGACCTCAAAAACACAGGCAGGCTCATGACTCTAATCCTAGCACTTGGGGAGGCTAAGGCAGGTAGATCACTTGAGGACAGGAGTTCAAGGCCAGCCTGGCCAACATGGCGAAACCTCATCTGTACTAAAACTACAAAAATTTAGCTGGACATGGTGGTGTGAGCCTGTAATCAAAGCTACTCAGGAGGCTGAGGCAGGAGAATCACTTGAACCCAAGAGGCAGAGGTTGCAGTGAGCCAAGATTGCACCACTGTATTCCAGCCTGGGTGACAAAGCAAGAACTTGTCTCCAAAAAAAAAAAAAAAAAAGAAAAGAAAAAGAAAAAAAGCACAGGCAACAAAAGTGAAAAGAAACAAATGGCATTATATCAAATTTGAAAGTTTCTCAACAGAGTGAAGAGACGACCTAGAGAGAGAAATTATTTGCAAATTATTCATCTGACAAAGGGGTAATATCCAGACTATATAAGGAACTTAACAACTCACTAACAAAAAAAACCCAAAAACTCCAATTTAAAAATGGGCAAAAAACTAAAATGGACATGTCTCAAAAGAAGACATTCAAATGTCTGGCAGATATATGACAAAATGCTCAACATTACAAATAATCAGGGAAATGCAAGTCAAAACCACAATGAGATATACCTACTCCAGTTAAAATGGCAATTATCAAAAGAAAAACCAAATGCTGGCAAGAATGTTGTGAGAGGAAAATTTTTTTTTGTTCTGTTTTGGTGAGGGTGTGTGTGTGTGTGTGTGTGTGTGTGTGTGTGTGTGTGTGTGTTTTGAAACAGAGTCTTGCTCTGTCGCCAGGCTGGAATGCATTGAGCCAAGACGGGGCCATTGTACTCCAGCCTGGGTGATAGAGTGAGACCTCATCTCAAAATAAATAAATAAATTGGCTGAGTGTGGTGGCTCACACCTGTAATCCCAAATCTGGGTGCTCCTGTGTTGGATGCATATATACTTAGTTTAGTTAGGTCTTCTTGTTGAACTGAACCCTTTACCACTATGTAATGTCCTTCTGTCTTTTTTTTATCTTTTTGGTTTAAAGTCAGTTTTGTCTGAAATTAGAACTGCAACCCCTGCTTTTTTCTGTTTTCCAATTGCTTGGTAGATTTTCCTCTATCTTTTTATTTTGAGCCTATGGGTGTCATTACATGCGAGATGGGTCTCTTGAAGACAACATACTATTGGGTCTTGCTTTTTTTTCCCCTCCATTTATTTTTTTTAATTTATATTCGGTCTTCCTCTTTATTGAACTTGCCACTCTGTGCCTTTTAAGTGGGGGCATTTAGCCCATTTACATTCAAGGCTAGTATTGATATGTATGGATTTGATCCTGACATTATGTTGTTAGCTGGTTATCATGCTGGCTTGTGTGGTTGCTTTACAGTGTCACTAGTCTGAGTATTTAAGTGTGTTTTTGTATTAGCTGATAGTGGTCTTTCCTTTCTATATTTATTGCTCCTTTCAAGATCTCTTGTAAGGCAGGTCTGGTGGTGTTTTGGGATGGGGTCTTGCTCTGTCACCCAGGCTGGAGTGCAGCAGCGCAATTACAGCTCACTGCAGTCTCAATCTCCTAGGCTCAAGCAATCTTAGCACACGCCACCACACCCAGCTAATTTTTGTAGAGACAGGGTTTTGCCATGTTGCCCAGGCTGGCCTCAAATTCCTGGGCTCAAGAGATCTGCCACCTGGGCTTCCCAAAGTGCTGAAATTATAGGTGTGAGCCACTGTGCCTGGCCTTAACTCTTGTTTATATCAATTAGCCTATTGTAAAATTAGTTTTTTTATACACGGTTTCACTTAAAGTCACAGTTTCCAAGAACCTATTGATGAAATGAAGTGAGGACTTACTGTACTGTATATTTCAAACTAGCTAGACAAGAGAATCTTGAAAGTTATCATCACAAAGGAACGATAAAGGTTTGAGGCTATGGACATGCTAACTACCTCTAATTTTATTATATAATGTACACATATATTGAAACATCACACTCTATTCCATAAGCACATACCATTATTGTATCGATTATAAACAAAATAAAAAATATGAATCTGGCCCCAGTGTATAAAACAGAAGGGAGTAACTAGAAAGAATATGAATAAGATGTTTTTATAACAGAACATTTAAAGTACAACTATTTCACAGAGCTGTTATGAAGATAAAATATTACAAATATCTTGTAAACTGTAAGGTGCTAGATAAGTCTAATTTTTATTACTTCTATTATTATAGCAGAGATGAGGTAATAATTCCTGAGAGGACTAAAATAGGGTCTTCATGCAAGGTGTTTGTTTTCAAGACGGAGACTTATTCTGTCACCCAGGCTAGAGTGTGGTGGTGCCATCTCCTCTCACTGCCACCTCTGCCTCCCAGGTTCAAGTGATTCTTCTGCCTCACCCTCCCGAGTAGCTAGGATTACAGGCACATGCCACCATGCCAAGCTAATTTTTGTTTTGTATTCTTAGTAGAGACAGGGTTTTATCATGTTGGCCAGGCTGGTCTTGAACTGTTGACCTCATGATCTGCCCGCCTTGGCCTACCAAAGTGCTGGGGTTACAGGAGTGAGCCACCACACCCAGCCTTCATGCAAGGTATCTTGAAGAAAAACCTAACGTTTGGATTACATGTAAGGTGAGGGATAAGGAAAACAGACGAGTCAAAATGAGGAGTGTCTAATCTGGCTTCTCTGGGACACACATAAAATACATGAACACTAACAGTAGCTGATGAGCTAAAAAAAAAAAAAAAATCACATAATGTTTCAAGAAAGTTTGCAATTTTGTGTTGGGCTGCATTCAAAGCTGTCTTCAGCCACATGTGGCCCACAGGCCACAGGTTGGACAAGCTTGGTTTAAATGATTCTCTTAATTAGTGGAGAACAGAGTTAGGAAAGTAAACAACATCATTCCACTCTACCATGATGTATTCCTCCAAATTCTCACTAAACCTAAAAGTGATAAACAAATTATAAAATGCTTCTTAGCTTCTATTTTCACATGTATATAAAAGAGTATAATTGCAGAAGTATAATAAACGAGACAAGCCTAAGTAACACCGAACATGGTGGCTGATACATCAGAAAATGCTAGCTTGCATTTACTTACTTTCTGGGTACCAAAAGAATCAAATACATGTCACCCTCTTATTATCCTGAGGCACTGGAGGTGACTTGATAATTCTCCTGAGCTAAGCATTGCCTCAAATGAATTCCTTTGCAAGGGCACAAATGCATCATTAAAATTTTATAGGTCAACATAAAATGCAGCTGTGTTTCAGAAGTTTAGACCATCACTCAGTCACTATCCTAAATAACATACAGTAGTCAAAAATTTTGCTCTGGAAGAATTTAATTACAAAGATTGTGTTAAAATCATGTCCATTTAAAATAAATAACTGCTTCAGCTAAAAAAATAAAAATAAAAGCATACCAATAACTATGAGAAAGGCAGGCCATTTAACGGACAGAAAAATACCATTGATGAGCTGGCACAATCCCAAGCACTCAAAGCTTTTAGTATCTGTTGCACAAAATCCACAATGCTTCCCAAGCTCACTTCCTGGCTATCGGTTCTTTTATTGTTAATGGAAAAGAAACTGCATTACACAGTAGTTTTTGGAGCTTTATATCTAAACTCAGCCCATTCAAAGCAGCAGGCCTGGATGTGATGCTGTTTATAAAACCCTCTGCATGAAGACTTCCTGTTTCTGTAAGTCACCTATAGAGACAACATTTACCGTAAGCTTCATCAGATGCTGCATTATTTCAAAGAACCAGGGGTTCTCAGTTTCAGAGCAATACTGATAAAGGAACATACAGTCTGTTTAGTTAGAGCTCTGGCTGTCACATTTTCTTGCCCTCCAGTGAAAATAGTACATGTATAAATTACTAACTAAAACTTATTAAAAATCCAGCCAAATGAACTTAATGCAATTAGTAGTTAAAGCAAGTAAGTACTTTTACATTACTCAGATGATTACTATGTCTCTTTAGGACAGGTTGGCCTATTGCCTCCTCCACCCAAAGAGCATCTCTTTTTTTTGGGAGACAGAGTCTTGCTTTGTTGCCCAGGCTGGAGTGCCCAGCCCAAAGAACATCTCTTTAAGTGAGCAGTATGATTAGGGATAAGAAGAGCAGTATGAGCATCTTTTTAAGTGAGCAGCATGATTAGGGGTAAGAAGATAACAATGGCAATATAACTCTAAAGAAAAAAATCAGAGAGGCCCAGCACTTTGGGAGGCTGAGATGGGCGGATCACTTGAGGTCAGGAGTTTGAGACCAGCCTGGCTAACATAGTGAAATCCCGTCTCTACTAAAAATACAAAAATTAGCCAGGCATGATGGCATGCATCTGTAATCCCAGCTACTCAGGAGGCTGAGGCAGGAGAATCGCTTGAACCCAGGATGTGGAGGTTGCAGGGAGCCAAGATTGCATCACTGCACTCCAGCCTGGGCAACAGAGCAAGACTCCATTAAAAAAAAAAGAAAAAGAAGAGGAAGGAGGAGGAGGAGAAGGAAGAGGAGGAGGAAGAAGAAGAAGGAAGAAGAAGAAAAGCAGAGAATTTTTTCACTTTTACTAAAAGTATTGAAATATTAGTATATTATTAGCAGAAACATTCCCCAAATGATTAGCAGTTAATATCGAGAATATTTTTTTTCTTGTGTCAAGTTTTTTAAAGAGCTTACCTATCAATAACAATAAGAACTATAATAAAAGAAAATCTTATTAAAGCTTACTTAATATCACTGGGATGGTATATACACAGCATGTTTATTAATAACAAAATAGACAGTGCTCAAATGTTTTCTAAACTGTAAAACATGCTCCATTAGTGGGATATAAAGTAAATAAATATACATTCAATATTTATTTTAGAGAATGTCTTCACCAAATTTTTTAAAGAAAAAATATATAAAGTAAAAAGTATCAGAGTACATTATACTTAGTAAGGGTAAATATTATTTCATGAAACTTTTCAGATACACACAGATATTAACCATGTATATATTAAATCACAATATTTATTTTTTAGTGTGAGTCGTGATCAAAAAAGAATAAGAGCTATCAATAAAAACGTTTTAAAAACAGTTTCAATTATTTCATTTTGCAATGAAAAGCTTAGGTCAGTGGCTGGACTAGCTTCTACATAACTTTCTTAAGGTATTATACAGGATATTCTGATTAACCTGTTAGTAAGAAACATAAGGGTACTTCTAACAACTCAAAGTCTAAAGTGAGGCTAGGTGGAGTGAGGTAAAAGGCAGCAAGGGCCAAAAGAAACAGAGAAGTTGAAAGTCTTTTATAAATAGCATCAAAGCAGGACTCATACTCTGTTTTTGAGAAAGTGTCTATGTACTTTCAAGGATCTGTGCTTTACAAAGCAAATGTGTAAAATGCTCTACATTATAGTAGTGGGCAGAAAAACTGGAATGAATCATTCTAGAAAGTCTGTTTTTCTGCAGCAGAAAAATACTGAAGCATTTTTGTGTTTTTGAAATTTTGATGCATAATTTCCAAGGCATAGATTTTCCCCCATGTAACCTACCCAATTTCAGTAACTTTATTATTTTGAAACAAATCTCAGATGTTATATCATTTAATCAGTAAATATTTCATTATGGGTCTGAAACAGAATTGAAGTACTTTTTCAGAACAGTTGGATCATTCATTATTTGAAGACCTCTACAATATGAATGTGGAAAATTAAAAGATCAAATGGAAACCCATGAAAATGGAGAAGAGAAAGTACTAGTGAGACATTTCAGCCACCCAGGTAGGAAAAAAAAAAGGTTCAACAGTCTTTGAAAAATAAGAGTTGAAAGTGAAAAAACAATCATGAACTGAGTTCAAGAAAAAGCAATCAATTCCAGAAGAACTAAAATTATGCAATGTCCATGACTTGAACTTGATCATCAGTCACAACAGTCAAATATATTTTCCTGTCAATAAACATATAGACCTTCATTCTAGACAGTGATGCAAGTTTTGAGAGGAAATATAAATGTTATTACAAACTTGTAGGCTGGGCGCTGTGGCTCAAACCTGTGATCCCAACACTTTGGGAAGTCGAGGTGAGAGAATCACTTGAGGCCAGGAGTTTGAGATCAGCCTAGGAAACAAAGTGAGACTCTGTCTCCATAAAAAAATTTAAAAATTAGCCAGGCATGGTGGTGCACTCTTCAGCCCTAGCTACTTGGGAGGCTGAGATTGGAGGATCCTTTGAGCCCAGGAGTTCAAGGTTACAGTGAGCTGTGATTGCACCACTGCACTCCAGCCTGGGCAATAGAGTGAGACCCTGTAAGTCATTCATTCATTCATACATACATACATAAAATAATAAAATTTGTAGCAGGGGTAAAAGTGTGTGTGTGTGTGTGTGTGTGTGTGTATTTTTTTTTCTGAGACAGAGTTTCACTTTGTTGCCCAGGCCAGAGTGCAGTGGGACTATCTCAGCTCACTGCAACCTCCACCTCCCAGTTTCAAGCAATTCTCCCACCTGGCCTCCCAAATAGCTGGGACTACAGGCGCCCACCACCATGCCTGGCTCATTTGTATATTTTTAGTAAAGACAGGGTTTTGCCCTGTTGGCCAAGCTGGTCTTAAACTCCTGACCTCAGGTAATCCACCCACCTCAGCCTCAAAAATTATTGGGATTGGAGGTATGAGTCACTGCGCCCAGCCCAAGGGTAAAAGTATATTTTTATGTAAAATTAGGCACTCACCTAATGTACATATAGGAGAAGCCAGAGTATGAGAACTTCATAGATCCTGCTGATTCAACTACTCCCCACATTTAAAAATTTTTCATCCTAATGAAAGTATTTATGTAAAAAGGAGCAATGTTAACCTATGTGTTTCACTTTTTTTTTTGTCTTGCATTACTGCTAATTATTTGGAGAATTTCCTTAAGACTGTGGCACATAATTTTCAGCTTTTTTTAGAGCCATTGATTGTGAAGCAGCTCCACCTAAGCCACGTGAAGATCACTGACATATACTGTTAACATCGAAAAAGAAATTTTAATCCTCTTGCACAAATGATGTACCTTTTTTTTGTAATTTTGTTTTATACCTACTTTTTCTTTTTACTGAGGTGTAACTTACATGCAGTAAAGCACACAAATGTTAACTGTAGAGCTCAGTGAATTTTTATATAACCGCACATATACTGGTGCAACTACCATTTGGAAAGAACATTTTCAAAATACCAGTAGGCTTTCTGGTGCTTCTTCTCAATGACTAACTCCTACTTACCACCACCAAAGGTAATCTGTTTTGACTGCTATTGTAGGAAATCACATTTGCGTGTTTTTGATATCATATGGATGGAATTATCTAATAAGCATTCTTGTGTATCTGGATTCTTTTCCTTGATTATGAGATTCATGCACTTTGTCACATGCATTAGTAGCTCATACTTTTTCATTACTCTATGGTATTCCATTGTATCAATATATCACAATTTATTTATCTGTCCTACTGTTGATGGACATTTGGATATTTTTAGCCTGGGCCATTGGGAATAATGCTGCTATGAATATTATTAAACATATTTCTTGGTGCACATATATATGCATTTTCTTAAGTGAATACCCAGAGTGGAATTTCTGGATCATAGAGTATTCATATACAGAAACAAATAAAATACCCATCAACTGATGAATGCATAAACAAAATGTCATATATTCATACCCTGGATGAGGACATGACCTAGTTCTAGTAAAATGATAAATAAGAAAGCATAAGTCCTCCTACATTAAAGAACTATACTGCTAATTAAAAAGAAACACATACATATGTGTGCACACCCGCAAAGGTTTCAGTTTGTTCAAGTCCTTTCTTTCTGAATAAGGACAATAAGCCTATCAAACTCACTTTGCATTCTACCTAGCAGCATGTTGAAAAAAGCCCTTCTCAAAAAGTCTTTGGGAACTGTGAGTTGAGCTGATATAAAAAATAATGGTCACTGACCACCCAGGATAACCAGGACAAAATAGGTAGTCATTCCACTCAGACCTACCTTTTCTCATATTTTATCTTCAGAACTGCTGCTTCCTCCTCCATATCAAAACTCTATTCTGTGGATGTCTTACACTAAGCATTCAGAAACAGCCAACTTAGTTCCACTTACAATAGCCCAAAGATGGAAGCAACCCAAACGTCCACTGATGAATGAATGGCTAAACAAAGTATGATATATACATACAAAGGATTATTCGACTTGAAAAAGGAAGGAAATTCTGATACACACTATTAACAGATGAACCTTGAGGATGTTATACTAAGTAAAATAAATTTGCCACAAAAAGACAACTACTGTATGATTCCACTTTTATCAAATATCTGAAGTAGTCAAATTCATATAGACAGAAAGTAGGGGCTGGGTGCAGTAGCTCATCCCTGTAATCCCAAAACTTTGGGAGGCCGAGGCAGGAAGATTACTTAAGGCCAGGAATTCCAGACCAGTCTGAGCAACACGGTGAGACTCCATCTCTACAAAAAAAAAAAAAAAAAAGAGAGAGAGAGAGACAAAAAATAGAGTGGTACTTACCTGGGAAGAAGGGAAAGAAGGAAATGAGAAAAGAGTTTCCAATTCGCAAGATGAAAAAGTTCTAGGCTGGGGCACGGTGGCTCACATCTGCAATCCCAGCACTTTGGGAAGCCGAGGCAGGTGGATCACCTAAGGTCAGGAGTTCAAGACCAGCCTAGTCTACATGGCAAAACCCCACCCCTACCTAAAAATACAAAAATTAGCTCGGTGTGGTGGTGGGCACCTGTAATCCCAGCTACTTAGGAGGCTGAGGCAGTGAGAATTGCTTGAACCTGGGAGGCAGAGGTTGCAGTGAGCCAAGATCATGCTACTGCACTTCAGCCTGGGTGACAGAGTGAGATTCCGTTTCAAAAAAAAAAGGAAAGAAAAAGTTCTAAAGACCTGATTCTCAATAATGTGAATAAACACTAAATTATATACTTAAAAATGATTGAGATGGCAAATTTTATAATTTTATGGGGTTTTTTGTTGTTGTTTTTGTTGCCCAGGCTGGAGGGTAGTGGTGCAATCTAGGCTCAAGCAATCCTCTCACTTCAGCTTCCCCAGTAACTGGGACTACAGGCATGCACCATGAAGCCTGGCTAATTTTTAAAACATTTTTTTGTGGAGATGGAGTCTTGCCATATTGTTCAGGTTTGTCTCAAATGCCTGGCCCCAAGTGATCCTCCTAAAGTGCTAAAATTACAGGCATGAACCATCCTGCCTAGCCTCTATTTTCTGTCTCTACAGTATTGCCTAATTTTTTTTTTTTTTTTTTTTGAGACAGGGTCTTACTTAGTTGCCCAGGCTGGGCACTGGGTACAGTGGTGCGATCTCAGCTCACTGCAATCTCAGCCTCCCAGGTTCAAGCAATTCATGCCTCAGCCATCCAAGTAACTGGGACTATAGGCATGTGCCACCATGCGTGATTAATTTATTTTGAGATGGAGTCCCACTCTGTTGCCCAGTCTGGACTGCAGTGGGCACAATCTCGGCTCATTGCAACCTCAGCCTCTGGGTTCAAGCAATTCTTCTGCCTCAGCCTCCTGAGTAGCTGGGACTACAGGTGAATGCCACAATGCCCAGCTAATTTGTTTTGTTTTTAGTAGACATTGGGTTTCACCGTGTTAACCAAGATGGTCTCGATCTCCTGACCTCGTGATCCGCCCGCCTCAGCTTCCCAAAGTGCTAGGATTACAGGCGTGAGCCACTGCACCAGGCCTGTAATTTATAATTCTAATTCATATTATGTTAACTTATACTGTATACAACTTTTGTAAAAATTTCTGCATTTAGCCTTAACTCCTCTTAAATACAAATATTTTAGAGTAGAATAAAACTACTGAAAAATATAGTTGTATCACCAATGTATAAATTTCCTGCACAATCTATACAAAATAAAATTTATCCAGAAGCCATGGAGGAAGATATGTTATATTTCTGATAATAATTTCTATTTTCATGAAAATGTTTACTGTTTATAACAAAGTTAGATTTAACTGGAAGCCCAATTTTATGGTTAACAGTTCTAGTACTCCACTTGAAGAAATAGAATGTAGCCATTAAAATTATTATCATGAAAACCACATATCAATTTAGTTAATAAAAAATCCGAATCCCAAAGTATATCCAACTTCATTTATATCAAAGTACACATACCAAAAAGTCTCCCAAACCAACAAAACAAAAAAGCTTCATATATTAGAATTATCCTAAACCTTTCTATAGTCTAGATGTTCAAATCCAAAAAAATTATTTAACATTTAGGTTAATCTATTGCCTGAAGTACTTTATAAAATAAAGAAGACTAATAAGTATAAAAACGGGCATTACATACCTCAAAAAGGACCCCAATCTGCTGAGATATTAACATGTTAACTTCTAGTTTCACAGTATAAACATTAACCCAAACTACTGAGAATAGTCCTTTAATCAAAGAAACACTCAGAATTACTTAAATCATAAAGCATTTACTGTTTCAGCTTTTTACCCTGATAAACTAAAAAAAAATCCTAGTATTCTGTAGATATGAACACCTCTTGATAAAAACAGACTGTTCCATGATTTTCAAAAATACAGAAAAACTAGATTTTGGAGGAAAGGGGAGTGAGATCACTCTAGTTAATATATCTTCTCCAAGAAGGGAAAAACCCAAATGATGATACTTGTAATTCCTCCTGAGTTTTTTCATGGCCAACACAATAAAGTCCAAAATCTCTATCATGGTCAAGAACAGGCTCTACTCACATATCTGGCCTCACTTCCTAATACCAATTCCACTGAACGACACCGGTGCATCTCAGCCACACACGCTTTCCAGTAGCACTGAGGTTCTTTACATTTTCTTGTGTTTCACACTTCCATGCTTTTGAATGCTGTGGCTTCCTCTTTTGAGAATGTTCTTTCACATTCTCACCCCCTGACCCCAGCCCTTTCTCCCTGCTGTCCAACTCAAGTCTTAAAGGTTCAACTCAGAGTGTCTTATTTGTGCAGGTTTTCTGCCATTTGCTGATTTCAGCAGAGATACCACTCTTCTAAGCCATGTTACATCTTGTATATATTTTCTATTATTTTATTTACTGCATTGCAGTATAGTTAATTTCTAAGTGTGACTCGCCAAATAACGATCTTGATAAAGCAGGGTACATGTCTTATTTATGAGTTTTGTACCCTCAGAGCCTAACTAAATGCCTGTCAAAAACCACATGCTCAATACAATTTATTAAATGAATAAATAGCTAGGTAATTATGGAAATCTACCCCGAGCCTTGTATTTAAAAGAGGCATAGTGTTTATAATATCCTCCACTTTGATTCTGCTCTAAATTTACTTTGCAATAGTATAGTATTAAACTTTGCAAAATCAATTTATCAATGCTTTTTCTCCTCACCGGTGGAAATCTCTGACGATTCATGCTGGAGATGATCCACCATAAAAACTAGATAGCATTGGCCGGGTGTGGTGGCTCACGCCTGTAATCCAAGCACTTTGGAGGCCAAGGTGGGCGGATCACCTCAGGTAGGGAGTTCAAGACCAGCCTGACCAACATGGTGAAACCCCATTTTAAAAGAAACAAAAAAACAAAAAAAAAACTAGATAGCATCACTTAAAAGATCATTAGCTATCATTTTATACTTTATTTATATTTCTTTTTCCGGTAACAGGTAATTACATTAAATGCTAATAACTATCACCTTTCTATTATAATTAGACATTTATTCTGATGTCCTTTTTAATCATTTTTTTCTGGCACGTGGTATTTCAACTATACACTTAACCAGTAACTGGTAAGACTATATAGTATATAATAGAAATAGTTATTTGTGATGTCTTGGATCTGGGTTGTAGTTCCAATTCTGTGACAAGCTGGTTGTTCTCCCTAGACCACATTGCTTAATTTTTAATTTCTCTCATCTTTTTTTTTTTTTTTTTTTTTTGAAACAGAGTCTCATACTGTCGCCTCGCCTGGAGTGCAATGGTGCAATCTTGGCTCACTGCAACCTCTGCTTTTCAGGTTCAAACAATTCTCCTGCCTCGGCCTCACAAGTTGCTAGGATTACAGACGCCCACCACCACGCCCGGCTAATTTTTTGTATTTTTAGTAGAGACGGGTTTTCACTACACTGGCCAGGCTGGTCTCGAACTCCTGATCTCGTGATTTGCCTGCCTCGACCTCCCAAAGGGCTGGGATTACAGGTGTGAGCCACTGCTCCCGGCCAACTTCTCTCATATTTAAAATGATGACGGTTGAACTACACAATGCTAAGGTTCCTTATAGATCTAAAACTTAAGTACTTTTATTGATCTGGACTTCATATATTAAGTTACTCAAAGTTACCATAAACTTTTGGGAAGTCAGGGACCATTCTTTTCTCATTCTAAACTTAAAATTATCTTTTTCATATTAATTGTTGCTAATAGAGTTGTCACATCCAAAATTGTATAGAACTGGTTTATGAACCATGGTTAGGACTTTTGTTCAACTCTTTGCTTATTTAAGATAATGTTGAATCCTTTTTTGCAATCTACCCATCTGACAAAAAGCTAATATCCAGAATCTACAAAGAACTAAAACAGATATACAAGAAAAAAACAAACAACCCCATTCGAAAGTGGGCAAAGGATATGAACAGACACTTTTCAAAAGAGGACATATATGAGGCCAACGAACATATGACAAAATGCTCATCATCACTGGTCACTAGAGAAATGCAAATCAAAATCACACTGAGATATCATCTCATGCCAGTTAGAATGGTGACCATTAAAAAATTGGGAGACAAGAGATGCTGGAGAGGATGTGGAGAAATAAGAACACTCTTATACAGTTGGTGGGAGTGTAAATTAGTTCAACCATTGTGGAAGACAGTGTGGTGATTTCTCAAGGATCTAGAAATAGAAATTCCATTTGACCCAGCAATCCCACTATTGGGTATATACCCAAAGAACTATAAATCGTTCTACTATAAAGACACATGCACACGTATGTTCATTGTAGCCCTGTGTACAATAGCAAAGACCTGGAACCAACCCAAATGCCCATCAATGATAGACTGGACAAAGAAAATGTGGTACATATACACCATGGAATACTACGTGGCCATCAAAAACAATGAGTTTGTGTCCTTTGTAGGGACTAGGATGAATCTGGAAACCATTATTCTCAGCAAACTGACGGAAGAACAGAAAGCCAAGCACCGTATGTTCTCACTCATAGTGGGTGTTGAACAACGAGAACACGTGGACTCAGGGAGAGGAGCATCACACACAGGGGACAGTTGGGGGGTGTTGGGGAGAAACAACGGGGGGTGGGGAGGGAGAGGGGGGTGGGGAGAGATAACATGGGGAGAAATGCCAGATATAATATGCACCTAAAGTAAAATAAATAAATAATTTTTTTTTTAAAAAAAAAGATAATGTTGAATCTTGATTCTGTTAACCAGTAATACATATTAGCTGCCCCACCCAAAGCACTGTGTTGTGTACAGATTTCATCAATATGTCCTTCAAAGGTCTCAATCCAATTCACTGTTGAACTGGATAGGACCAAAATACAAAACTCTACTGTTTAGCATTAGTAAGGGTAATAATCCATTAACTCTTTCTCTTTAAGGAAGATGGTTAAAGGAACAACAAATCTACTTAATTATCTTACCAGTCACCTCACATTCCTGTATATGTTACCAGAATATCACAAAAGTCTGTCAAATAAATGCCTTGCTGAAATAAAAATGTGTCTCTAGATGCATATAGAGACATCTAGTTTAACACGGCAGAAAAAAAAAAGGAAGCATTTAACTCTTATTTCCAAAACCCCACTGAAAGGACAAAGGAAACAGGGAAGGACAAAGAGAATAGATGAGGAAACTGTAGACTAGAGATGTCAACATTTTGGAAGATGAGAATTGAATAAACGAATGGTAAATTACTTAGCAAAACTAAGCCATACAGCAGAAAAGGAATCTAAACACAGAATTACCTAGTATCAGTGACAGAAATTTTTTAATTGTTGGACTTGAGGGAAAAAAATTAAAGGTATATAGATAACTAAAATTTTTTTTTTTTAAATCAAGTATCAGCAATTTTTGATTTTGAAGAAAGGGAGGATAGAGTCATACCAAAAAGGAAATACAACAACAGTGCTCTCATATTTAAATAATATTTAAACAGCCATAAAGCTGTAAATGTAAAAAAAAATTGCTGACCATAAGTATAATGGGAGAATGTGGGGAAGGTATGTATGTCATTAGGGATGGCATAAATGAGAAAACCAATAACAATACCTAATATTGAAAAAAATCAAGAAATAATATTTAGAAATAAGGAGGTATCTAGAGAACATGGATAAAAGAATTGAACCACTTGCCTACAGGGTTCAGGACTTTAGAATCCATGTAACATAGTTATTGTAATTAAAGATAAATTATAAAAAATATTACATATGATACTTTACAAAGCAATATATATGTGTATATAAGTATATATATGTGTGTATATTTGTATACATATGTATATATGTGTGTGTGTGTATATATATTTCCTCTTGCTCTAGTAATCCAACATAGGAAAAAAAATTGAATCAATCCAGTATCATCTGCTCTTTGAAAGCCCATAACAGCAGGCAGTAAGCTCCATTTTCTTTGATAAGAGCTTTGTCTTCTTCTGTAAAATTAGGCCATAAGTTCAGACAGTTTTTTCCTTAGGATGCATGATGAAATCATGTAAATACTGCTTCTGAATCCCCCTCATAATCAAATCTTTCTATAAACTTCTTTTGCTCATAACCATCCTACTTCAATAGTCCTCCTAAAAAATTCTGGCCAGGCATGGTGGCTCACGCCTGTAATTCTAGCACTTTGGGAAACCACGGTGAGGCAGATCACCTGAGGTCAGGAGTTTGAGTCCAGCCTGGCCAACATGGCGAAACCCCATATTCGCTAAAAATACAAAAATTAGCCGGGCGGGGTGGGACAGTACACCGGTAATCCCAGCTACTCCGGAGGCTGAGGCACAAGAATCACTTGTACCTAGGAGACCGAGGTTGCAGTGAGCCAAGATTGCAACGCTGCACTCTAGCCTGGGCAACAGAGTCTCAAAAAAAAAATAAAAATTGGATTTGTTTGGCAAGCCTGGAAATTTTACCATTACATTCTCCTGGTTAACCAGTCAAGCTATCAATGCATAATCCTGCAAGTATTATATCTGTGACACTTCTAAAATTACCATATTAACGCATTGCAAACTGTGTGTTAGCAAATGTGGTTAGAACTCTTCTCTTACACCTTATTTTGATGGATTATGCTATTGACAGAATAATTCTTCTCCAAGGTCTGTTAAAACTGCTTAACCTTAACAAACTGTGCTTAAGTTAAACTAGGGTGTAATTCCAAAAGAAATTTAAACTACGATACTACCACGAATTTTGATATTCTTCCAAGAAAATTAAAATGCACAACAATAACAAAAAAAGACAAATGGGACTTAATTATAACTAAAAAGCATCTGCACAGCAAAAGAAACAATCAACAGAGTGAACAGACAACCTGTTGAGAGAAAATATTTGCAAACTCTGCATCTGACAGGAAAATAATATCCAATTACAAGGATATTATAGTATTTACAATACTAATTGTAAGAATTTACGAGGAACTCAAACAAAACAACAACAACAAAAAACCATATACCCCCATTTAAAAGTGGGCAAAGGACATGAGAGATATTTTTCAAATAAAGACATACAAATGGCCAAGAAGCATATGAAAAAATGCTCAAAAGAACTAATCAGCAGAGAGATGCAAATTAAAACCACAATAAGATATAATTTTATACCAGTCTGAATGGCTATTATTATGTTTTGTTTAGCTGGTTTTTCCAATAAACCTTTTACACTCTTAAGAATGGCTACTATTAAAAAGTCAAAAGACAAAAGATGTTGGCAAGGATGCGAAGAAGAGAGAACACTTAAACACTGTTGGCGGGAATGTAAATGAGTACACCCTTTATGGAAAACAGTATGTAAGTTTCTCAAAAAAAACTAAAACAACCATTCAGTCCTACAATCTCACTGCTAAATACTTTCCCAAAAGAAAAGAAATTATTACATCAAAAAAACACCTGCACACGTTATGTTTATCACCAAAGATATGGAAACAAGTTAAGTGTCCCTCATGGATGATGAGATAAAGAAAATGTGGTGTGTATATACAGATATATTTTCTACACACACACACACACACACACACACACACACACACAATGAACTACTATTCAGCTATTAAAAAAATAAAATTTCACATCTTTTGCAGCAACATGGATGGAACTGCAGGTCATTACAGTGAAACGACTCAGAAACAGTGGCATCTAGCCGATTACTGATTTTTTTTGATGACAAAATACATGTGGCTCATTTTTAAAAGATGAGGAAGGGCTGGGAGCAGTGGCTCACACCTATAAACCCAACACTTTGGGAGGCCAAGGAAGGTCGATCAAACAACATGCGGAAGGAAGCATCTTAGAAAACATAAAAGACCAAAGGGAATAATTAGCCTTCTCCTGCTTAGGCCCTCTACTCTTTGTTTTCCAGCATTCCTCCTTCTCTCAGTCAAACAAGCTCCACAAAGCATCATTCCTCAGACTTTCAGTGTTCATTAACACTTATATGGTGATTATTTATTTTCTTTTTTTGTTTTTTTGAGATGAGTCTCACTCTGTCACCCAGGCTGGAGTGCAATGGCGCCATCTTAGCTCACTGCAACCTCTGCTTCCTGGGTTCAAGCAATTATCCTGCCTCAGGAGTAGCTAGGATTACAAACGTGTGCCACCACACATGCTAATTTTTGCATTTTTAGTAGAGACGGAGTTTTGCCATGTTGGTCAGGCTGGTCTTGCACTCCTGACCTCAGGTGATCTGATCTCCTCGGTCTCCCAAAGTGATGGGATTACAGGCATGAGCCACTGTGCCTGGTCTGGTGGTGACTTCCTAATCTCCCTATATCAAGCCTAAACTTTCAAAGTCTCAGATATGCATTTCTGTGTATGTGTCACACAGTCCTCAAATAATCACAAGCTCTATCTTACCTGCCTTCCCAACCACTCTCTCTAGTCCTATGTTTCCTATCTCTATTAACCCGTTTATGCCAAGTGTTCCACTATTGGAACGCTAGGTTTGTGAGAGTTATTTATATCCCACTAGTCAAGGTCATCGCCAAGGTCTAATTTTTCAAAAAAAAAATTTGCAACCTTCAGCATAAATGGGTTAACATCTTCCTCATTCACATGGTCTCCTCAAGCTGGCAGATTTAGTCATCTTTGACTCCTTCCCATCAAATAATTAGTGATCAAATCCTGCCTATAGTCTATGTCTAAATTTCTAACTTACCTCATCCTCTCCCCATCTCACTGCCATCTTCAGAGCTAAGACCAAAGGCCCTGCCACTTCTGACCTGGACGATTCAGCCTTTCTTGAGTACTCATTACATACCACACACAGTGAAAGGAATTAGAATATGAGGATTAATAAAGCAAAGTAATACCCCTAATGCATATCTTGGGAGAGAGAGACAGAAGACAAAGTATAACATGGTAAGTAAAATCTACAAGATGTCAACTTCTTTCCTATTTGGTCTCTAATCTTACAATACAACCTGAATTCTCTTTCTGGAATACAAGCTAGATTATGTCATTCCTCTGTTGTAAAACCCCTGATTCAACCTCATTGCCTACAGGATAAAGTCCAAATGCTTAAATACATACAAACACTTCACAATCTTACACAAAAGCTTCATTCTATTACTTTTCTTTCACTTCACATCCTATGACCCAGTCATATATAACTAGCTGCTGCTGTGATAATATGCGGGGCACTTGCACAGTATCTAGTGATTGTGCATCCTGCACAAGCTCTTCTTCTTTATGTCCACAAGCAGAAATCCTGTCCTATCATCAATCATACCTCCTCTTTGAAGCCTTTATTAACTTTCTCTAACTATACAATCTGTCTTTTTTTTGTTTATTTGTTTGTTTGAGACAGGGTCTCACTCTGTCGCCCAGGCTGGAGTGCAGTGATGTGGTCTCGGCTCACAGTAGCATCAGCCTCCCAGGCTCAAGCTATCCTCCCATCTCAGCCTCCCAAGTAGCTGGGACTACAGGTGCATATCACTACACTCAGCTAATTTTTGTATTTTTTTGTAGAGATGGGGATTTGCCACATTGCTCATGCTGGTCTTAAACTCCTGAGCTCAAGTGACCTGCCTGCCTTGGCTCCCAAAGTACTGGGATTACAGGCATAAGCCACCACACCCAGCCTACAATCTGCTATATTACCACTTTGTCTTGCAATTTGTTTTTCTCTATCTGCCACTGGGTTGTGGTATTTGTAGGGATAAAAACTATATCTTGTTATTTCTATCCTTCCCAGAGTCTAATATCATAGTAAATATTCAAGAAATGGTTGTTAAATGTATAATGGGGGCTAGGTGCAGTGGCTCAGGCCTGTAATCCCAACATTTTGGGAGGCCAAGGCAGGCGGATCACCTAAGGTCAGGAATTCAAGACCAGCCTGGCCAACATGGCGAAACCTGGCCTCTACTAAAAATACAAAATTAGCCAGGCATGGTGGCACATGACTGTAATCCCAGCTACTCAGGAGGCTGAGACAGGAGAATCACTTGAACCTGGGAGGCAGAGGTTGCAGTGAGCTGAGACTGTGCCATTGCACTCCAGCCTGGGCAAAAACAGTGAAACTCCATCTCAAAAAAAAAGAAAAAAAGATGTTTAATGGGGTGGAAACATTTGCAGAGAACCAAAATATACTATTTTTTTTTTTTTTTTTTTTTTTTTTTTTTTTTTTTTTTTTTTTTTTTTTTTTTTTTTTTTTTTTTTTTTGCTCTCTGTTTAGAACTCGTAGGTCTACGGCCGGGTGTAGTGGCTCACGCCTGTAATCCAAGCACTTTGCAGGCCAAGGTGGGTGGATCACCTGAGGTCGGGAGTTCAAGACCAGCCTGACCAACATGGTGAAACCCCGTCTTAAAAAAAAAAGAACCCGTAGGTCTACTACCTACCACCACCCCCACATAAACCTGGAGCCCAAAGCAAAGTATGCTTTTTTTTTCCCCCTCTTTCTATTTAACAGATTTTTATCCTTCCATCTCACAAATAACAGTAAACAATACAGAAAGAATCCCTGTCCTCTAAGGAGCTTATATATTCAAGTAAGGAGAGATAATTAATAGGGA
Source organism: Alouatta palliata (assembly GCA_004027835.1). Taxonomy (NCBI): domain Eukaryota; kingdom Metazoa; phylum Chordata; class Mammalia; order Primates; family Atelidae; genus Alouatta; species Alouatta palliata. Next base: position 15,333 of record PVKV010012922.1, on the reverse strand, counting down.
CACATATATATTGTCATTTCAGATAGTGATAAATGCAATAAAGCAGTTAGATGAGACAGAATATGCTAGAGGAGAAACATATTATTTTTAATAGGAATAGGGAAGAAGGGACAGAATATTTCTCTGAGAAGATAAGACATAAACTGAGGCCTAAAGGATGAGAAACAACCCACTACGCAAAATTTTAGGGAAAGAATTCTGCAAACAGAAGGAATTGCAAGTGTAAAGGCTCTGAAGCAGAAATGCATATGGTTGGTTAGTTGTGGTGGCTCACATCTGTAATCCCAACACTTTGGGAGGCTAAGGCAGGAGAATTGCTGGAGGTTAGGCGTTCAAGACCAGCCTTTTAGACTCTATCTCTACAAAACATTTAAAAAAAAAAAAATTAGCTGGGTGTGTTCTTATGCACCAGCTATTAAGGAGGCTGAAGTTGGAGGATTGCTTGAGCCCAGGAGCTGGGACGCTGTAGTCATACCATTGCACTCCAGTGTGGACAACAGAGCAAGACCCTGTCTCAAAAAAAAGAAGAAAGAAAGACAGAAAGAAAGAAAGACAGAAAGAAAGACAGAGAGAAAGAAAGAAAGAAAGAAAAAGAAAGAAAGAAAGAGAAGAAGAAGAAGAAGAAGAAGAAAGAAAAAGAAAGAAAGAAAGAAAGAAGAAAGAAGAAGAAAGAAGAAGGAAGAGGGAAGAGGGAAGAAGGAAGTAGGAAGAAAGAAGAAGAAAAGAAAGAACGAAAGAACGAAAGAACGAAAGAAAGAAAGAAAGAAAGAAGAGGAAGAGGAGGAAGAAGAAGAGGAGGAAAAAGAAATATACTTGGTTGTTTAAGAGACCGCGTGGCTAGGAAAGGAAATTAGTTTGGAGAAGCAGGGCCTTGTAGGTGGTAGCCATGACGGAAGCCTGACTGCACCTGCCCTGACTTTGGAATTTTGTAGTTTACAATCTTCTCCATGCTAATATTAGAGCCAGAAAATGATGGAATGGGGTATACAGCCCACTCTTGTTGGGAAGATGCCAAATGATTCTGAAAGTATCTTTTCTAGATACAAGGCCATAACAGTATGGTCCCAGGGCTAATGAAAACCTGATAAGCAGAGAAGAGTACAAGCACCTGAAAAGAAAGACGAGTTCTTTCTACTAAGGGCAAGTCCAAATAAGAAATATTAAAATTATCTCAGATTCAAAGAGGAAACAAAACACAATACTACTCTGAAAAATATATATGGGCTATAAATGTATATTTTTAACTGAATGAATTTTTCTATTCCCATGTAAACTTAAAATACAAATCTAGACTTAAGTGATTAAACAGATTTCCACTTTTCATTCACCAAAGTTTTTCTTCACTTTCACAGAAATGAAACAATTGTCTGATGTTCTGAGAATTCAAAGATTTAGATGCATTAGAAACTGCCTCTTAGCAATCATTATGCATCTTGCACAAGCTAGATGCATTATTTTTTTTTTTTGCTCTCTGTTTAGAATCCATAGGTCTACTACCTACCATTCTGTGGATGTTTATGTCATAATTATTTAATGCAATTACTACTGTGATGTTAAAACAAAGTCAATATAGGACATAAAGGAATTTTCACAAAACTATTCGTTAAAGCAACTCTGTAATTGCTAGAAAATAAAGCAGTGTGAAATTACACATCTTACTCCTATTCTATGTAGTATCTGCTGGCTTTGCTAACCCGAACACAATTCTAACTATAAAGATCCTTTCATTATCCTAATTAAGTCCTGAATTTCCAGGTTGCTAGCCTTCTAACAGAAAAAACAAATCCATTCTCATCACTCTTAAATTCAAATGGTCTCTGGCTAGTGTAGTGATGTTTCTCCAAGGCTCTCTATGGGGGATCAGATCAGATCTGGACAACATGGCAAGAGCCTGTCTCCCCAAAAATACAAAAAAACATAAGCTGGGTATGGTGGCACACACCTGTAGTCCCAGCTACTCAGGAGGCTGAGGCACAAGAATCACTTGAATCCAGGAAGTGGAGGTTGCAGTGAGCTGAGATCGCACTAGTGCACTCCAGACTGGGAGACAGAGCGACACTTCATCTCAAAAAAAAAAAAAAGAAGTAACAGAGATAACGAACATAATTACATTATGTTCCCACCCACAAGGGCCAAAGTTTCTTACAATGAGTCTTCATATTAATCTACAGTCTCAAGAGCTATGAAGAAAAAGAAAATAACCTAAAAGATGACCTTTTCACATTCTCCAAGCTAATATCCAACTTCATACATTTATAAGGCATTTCATTTTCTCTATCCCATTCATCAAGGGAGAGCCATTAACAACTATATAAACACCCAATGTACCTTCTTCCCAATTTCACATCTTCAGACTGGTTAATTTTGTTATTATTTGTTGTCTCACCCATAAATTCATACTTGAAATAGAAAATCCATTGTCTTGGTTGGGAAATACAACTGCCTAACTTCTTAGAGTTCTAACTTAATTCTAATGCTGGAAACTCCAGGAAGAAATGTAAGCATATTATCTATTGGAAAACTTCTCCAAACAGGATGTATTATACATCCTTGCAGACCAAGCCTGGATATTACTGAGTAAGGATTTGCTCTTTTCTTTTCAGGGGCAGAGTCTGAATGAAACCAAGGCCTTATGTCTTTCTTTTTTTTTTTTCTTTTTGAGACAGAGACTCGCTCTGTTGCCAGGATGGAGTGCAGTGGTGCGATCTCTTGGCTCACTGCAAACTCTGCCTATCAGATTCAAGCAATTCTTCTGCCTCAGCCTCCCAGGTAGATGAGACTACAGGCATGTGCCACCACACCCAGCTAAATTTTGTATTTTTAGTAGAGATGGAGTTTCTCCATGTTGCCCAGGATGGTCTTGATCCCTTGACCTAATGATCTGCCTGCTTCGGCCTCCCAAAGTGCTGGGATTATAGGCATAAACCATCACATTCAGCCTTAAACCAAGGCCTTATGCCCTTCTTAAAGGACCAACAGCATCTGCTTCACCTGGAGTTTGTAAAAATATGCAGAATTAGCCGGGTGCGGTGGCTCACGCCTATAATCCCAGCACTTGGGAGGTCAGGAGATCGAGACCATCCTGGCTCGATCCTGGCAGGAGAATTGCTTGAACCCAGGAGTCGGAGGTTGCAGTGAGCTCAGATCACGTCACTGCACTCCAGCCTGGGTGACAAAGTGAGACTCCATCTCAAAAAAAAAAAAAAAATGCGGATTTAGGGCTCCACCTCAGACCTCCTAAATCAAGAGTCTGCATTTTATTAGTGTCTGTATACAACTCTATGTTCATCAGAAAATCTCAGAACTGGTAAAAAATTCAAAAGCATATCTCACATACATAAAGAGAGATGAGCCTTGGAAAACAATTATAACTGATAATGACTATAGTCCCTCTTCACAAATTATTTCTTATAACAACAGGTTCTACTTAACAAAAATTTCTTGTAAAACTATAAATGGCTTGTTTTGAAACACACCAAAGCTTATTATAGGTACTGTTGTTAGTGGAAGTCACTGACATAACCAATTCTTACCTAATCTGAGCTCTCCGAAGTTCCCACACCCTATCTTCTTGCCAACTCTGAAGTTGGGTCCCACCATAAGAACCCCAGAGGATGATGAGGAGCCAGATGGTCGAGAGCAGTGTGCACTCCTTTGTGCCATGGGTTTAGTTGTCCGTTGTCTTTCATCCTTTTCCCTACTGGGATGGTCCATGATCCTACAGGACACAGTCTCCGTACAGCAAGTAGCTTCAGTGTGTATACCTCTCTTCTATACAAAAGTATATCCAAATAAATCGTAGTCAGAGAAAGGTAAGGAGTTCTTTTAGCACCATATTTGTTTCTAATGTATCTCCAGGAGACGAGAAAACATTGATTAGTTCCTGTAGGAAATGTAGTCAGTAGGTCTCAAGCTTAGGTGAACATCTTGTAACCTAGGTAAAAATCAAGAACACATGTAGTTAAAAATTCAATTTTAAAACAAATTCAGACACTACTAATTGAATGAATCCTATCTAAAGGTGAGCAAAATGCATAGCTTCCTGAAATGGGTTTTGGTTTTCTATCCTCCAACAGTTTGGCCATCTGAATTATTCACATAGTATCATAAGCTCAACAGGCTGCAAACCATAGAAGCTGAGGAAACACACAAGCCTTTAATATAAATTGCTTTCTTCTAGTAATGTACATATGACCAAACAGAATGACAGTTGGTTTTTTCATCAGTGGCTAACAGAAATATACAGCAGTGTTGAAACCAAGTTAAAGAAACTGAGGATGATTTAATTTAAAGCTCATCCTTTTAATTTTGCCAGAACTTATAAGAAATGAGACTATTCATTGCCCCATTTCCCTTTCCCTACCATTTACCAAGCACTGGCAAGAATTATGTAATCCACAGTTACCAATCAACACAGACAACCTCCATGAAGGAATTTCCAAAACTCTATTGGTACTAAGCAGTCCTAAAGTTCTGAAAAGCTGAATTTCTGGTGGTTTTTGCTGTATACTGAGTGTGCAATGACAAAGTGCCTGAGGAGATCCACTGCAGAACCCTAAAGTGAAAATAAAGCCAAAAACCAAAAAATCTTAAACATGACATTCATTTGTACCAGCATTCAGCAGTGTCCAAATTCAGAACTGAGCCTAACAGAAATGTTTGCAACGAGACAATTTTGACACTATATTTGATAAACCGTGTGAATATTCTTACAAAAAAAATACTGTTATCACCAAACACATACTAAACACACACTTATATTTCACTATCATAAATATTTTCCTTAAAAAGGGAAGAGAATTAGAACAAATATATGGTTATTATCACCAATTATACAACAAAGATGTCTATACTCTAAACTTCCTGAGGACACCTGTAATTCCCTACTACAATAACAAGTAAAAAACTGTGAGCAGCCAGGTGCGGTGGCTCATGTCTGTAATCCCAGCATTTTGGGAGGCTGAGGTGGGCAGATCACAAGGCCAGGAGTTCAACACCAGCCTGGCCAAGGTGGTGAAAACCTGTCTCCACTAAAAAAAAAAAAAAAAAAAAAAAAATTAGCCAGATGTTGTGGTGGGCACCTGTAATCCCAGCTACTGGGAAGGCTGAGGCAGGGAACTGCTTGAACCCAGGAGGCAGAGGTTGCAGTGAGCAGAGATAGTGCCACTGTACTCCAGCCTGGGCAACAGAGCAAGACTCCATCTCAAAAAAAAAAAAAAAAAAAAAAGGTGTGAGCCAACTGTACAAGTGGGTACATAATCCAATAATATAATCTGTTTGCTTGCTTTATTTATTTATTTCTTTGACAGCGTTTTGCTCTTGTTGCCTAGGCTGGAGTACAATGACGCAATTTCAGCTCACTGCAACCTCCACCTCCCAGGTTCAAATGATTCTCCTGCCTCAGCCTCCCAAGTAGCTGGGATTACAGGTGTCTGCCACCACACTTGGCTAATTTTTTGTATTTTTAATAGAGATAGGTTTCACCATATTGGCCAGGCTGGTCTCAAACTCCTGACCTCAGGTGACACCTGCCTCGGCCTCCCAAAGTGATGGGATTACAGGCGTCACTCCCCGTGGCCGGCCTCTGTTTGTTTTATTATAGTTTAAATTAACTGCTTATTTTCATTTTTGGTTTTCTTTGCTTTACAATAGATTTACATTTATCATGTATATTATATAAAGGAAAAAAATCAAAGCAATGAAAGGAGGTCAGCAACTACTGAATTTCCTACATGAACAACATTAAGAATTCATATTTCCTCATTATTTCTCCTATTTCCAACTATATCCACTATCCCCTGCTTATCCTTGTCTTTTGCCCAAATCCTTCAAACGATATTAGAAAGAGAAAAAACATCGTAAGTGTTGGGAGTATGTCTATGTGATACTATTAACTATACTTCCTTCCATTATAAATTAATAAGAGGACAGAAGCAGAATGTGTCTTAGCCCAGTCAATTTATAAGTATTCAACTAACTCACAAAGTTTCAAAAATTATTACTACGATAGTCTCATTTATAAGATTTGGAAACTATATTACATTGTCTATTTCTCTTCATATTTTCCATTTTTGCTCACTCTGCTTTTTCCAACAGATGGATGTTAATTTTTTTGTTTGTTTGTTTGTTTTTGAGACAGAGTTTCGCTCTTGTTACCCAGGCTGGAGTGCAATGGCGCGATCTCGGCTCACCGCAACCTCCGCCTCCTGGGTTCAAGCAATTCTCCTGCCTCAGCCCCCCGAGTAGCTGGGACTACAGGCGCGCGCCACCACGCCCAGCCAATTTTTATATTTTTAGTAGAGACGGGATTTCACCATGTTGACCAGGATGGTCTCGATCTCTTGACCTCGTGATCCACCCGCTTCGGCCTCCCAAAGTGCTGGGATTACAGGCGTGAGCGGATGTTATTTTTATAATACTTTCCATTAATTTTTTCCATTGCACTTAGACTAGCATACCATTAGGTGGAATAATCACACATAGTCCTCATTATCCATGTATACTTACACGTATGTCTTAGAAGAACATATAGTATCTGTCAGGTTAAAACCTGTAAAAGTCAAGTGCAACGGTATGTGCCTATAGTCTCCAGCTACTTGGGAGGCTGAGATGGGAGTACTGTTCAAGCCCAGCAGTTAAAGACTGCAATGTGCTATTATCATGCCTGTAAATTGCCACTGAACTCTAGCCTGGGCAACACAGAAAGACCCTGTCTCTAAAGGAAAAGTTTTTTAAAAATCTTTTAAAAATTAAATTTTAAAAAATCCTGAGGAGAGACCTGAAGCATGCCAAAATGAATAAATAAATAAAAGTAAAAATAATTAATTAATTAATTAATTAATTTAAAAACCCTATTGAACCTGGGAGGTGGAGTTTGCAGTGAGTCAAGATTGCGCCATTGCACTCTGGCCTGGGCAACAAGAGTGAAACGCCGCCTCAAAAAAAAAAAAAAAAAAACAAAGATGAATAATATTCAATACTATTTTATGTGGCATTTCTCATTTAAGAAATTAAAGTTACTAAGTTTTTAAAAATCCAATGTCTTTATCACCACCCTCTGTTCAATTACAAACTCTTTAGCTTATCATTTGAGCTCTCTACTTAAATTTATGTAAAACAGTATATGGGAGGTTGCATGAAGTCTAAAAGAAAATTAAGTTCTACTATAAAAGCATCAAAAAAAGTTTCATTGATTCACTGTGTATTTCAGATTCTCATATATTGGCTTTATCAAAAGTGAGGTACATGAATATTTAAATTTCAAAATCAAAACACACTGCGTTTTTGTTAATAATCAAAACAGACATTGCCAGGCGTCTAAATCTCTCTTACACGACTTATGATGAAACTGTTTATAGGTATAGGACTGCTGGATCATATGGTAAGTGTATGTGAAACTCAAAAGCAACTCAGGTTCTTTCTGATCTACTACTTCTTCATCCACCACATATTTCTTTTGGTCCTCAAGCTTGCTGTTTCTTGGTCACAAGTTTTGGCTTGTGATCACTGTGAAAAGGCAACGGTCATTAGAAGACTATAATCCGAATTTTCACCCATTTTAGAAGGCATAAGAGAACTTCAAAAGATGAAAACTTATGACCAAGAGACTGATTTTGGCCAGGTGTGGTGGCTCACACCTATAATCCTAGAACTTTGGGAGGTCAAGACAGGAGGATTACTTGAGCCTAAGAGTTCAATATCAGCCTAGTCAACATACTGAGACCCCTATCTCTACAAAAAAAATTTTTTTTACTTAGCAGGGTAGCATATGCTTATAGTCTCAGCTACTTGAATAGCTGAAAAGTAGGAGGATCACCTGAGCCCAGGAGGTCAGGAGGTCAAGGCTGTAGTGAGCTGTGATCACACCACTACCCTCCAGCCTGGGAGACAGAGAGACCCTGTCATTCCCCCAAAAAAGGGGTGGGTAGGTTTTGTTTTAAATCCAATTCTAAGTATTCTCATCTGGGTGCTTTCTGGAATTGTCAATAGTCAAATTCTATTGCATTTTTTCCCGGCCATAAAGAAACAGCCTGTTTACATAGGGACAAAGTAGGTGAGAGGCAGAAAATCAAGGCTAGAAATCTGCAGTTTAATTCCCTCCACTCGATTCACCTTCTCCAACAGGAAAAGGGACATAACTGAAATGTACTATAACTTTTATTACGAGAAAAGAAGATTTAAAGAATTGTTTCGGGTTTTTTTTTTTTTTTTTTTTTTTTTTTTAAGAAAAGGCCTGGCGCAGTGGCATGGTGCTGTATGCCTGTAGTCCCAGCTACTTGGGAAGCTGAGGTGAAAGGATTCCTTGAGCCTAGGAGTTCGAGGTTGCAGTGAGCTATGATTGTGCTACTGCCTGTCTCAAAAAAAGAAAAATAGGCTGGGTGCAGTGGCTCATATCTGCAATCCCAGCACTTTGGGAGGCCAAGGTAGGCAGATCACGAAGTCAGGAGAGGGAGACCAACCTAGCCAACATAGTAAAACGCTATTGCTACTAAAAATACAAAAATTAGCTGGGCATAGCGGTGCGTGCCAGTAATTCCAGCTACTAGGGAGGCTGAGGCAGGAGAATCACTTGAACCCGGGAGGCAGAAGTTGCAGTGAGCCAAGATCACGTCACTGCACTCCAGCCTGGTGAAAGAGCTAGACTCCATCTTAAAAAAGAAAAGAAATACATATACGCATTTTATTTATTTCTTGAGACAGTCTTGTTCTCTTGCCCAGGCTGGAGTGCAGTGGCATGATCTAGGCATGCACCACCATACTATTTTTAGTAGAGATCGGGGGGTGGTTCACTGTGTTGGCGAGACTAGTCATGAACTCCTGACCTCAGGTGATCCACCTGCCTCGGCCTCTCAACATGTTGAGATTATAGGAATGAGCCACCATGCCCAGCCTACATATGTATTTTTAAATCCCATTTCTACGTAAATGAACCTTAAAGAATGACAGCAATTACTGAAGGAGTTTGGATAATTTCCAGGTGTCAGAAAGGGAAAATACAAATCACTATGTTTATTGAAAGTGCTCCTAGTTCAATTAACAAATATTTCATAAAGCCAGGTGTGGTGTCACATACATATAATCCCAGATACTTGGGAGGCTGTGGTGAGAGGCTCACTTGATCCCACAAATTCGAGGCTGAAATGCACTATGATCGCACCTATGAATAGCCACTACATTCCAGCCTAGACAACATAGTAAGAGCCAGTCTTTTTTAAAAATAGTAAAAAAAAAAAAGCCGCTGGATGTGGTAGCTCACGCCTGTAACCTCAGCACTTTAGGAGGCCGAGGTGGGTGGATCACTTGAGGCTAGAAGTTTAGGACCACCCTGACCAACATGGCAAAACCTCATCTCTACTAAAAATACAAAAATTAGCGAGGTATGGTGGTGCATGCATGTAATCCCAGCTACTCAGGTGGCTGAGGCACGAGAATTGCTTGAACCTGGGAGGTGGTGGTTGCACCACTGCACTCCGGAGCAAGACTATGGCTCAAAAAAAAAAAAGAAAAAAAGTAAGAAAAAATCTCAAAATAATTGTTTCCTGCTAGGAGCCAAAAAAAAAAAAAAAAAAAAAAAAAAAAAAAAAAAAAAAAAAAAAATCCAAAAAAAATTTTTTCCGAAAAAAAAAAAAAAAAAAAAAAAAAAAAAAAAATCCAAAAACAAACATTTTTTAAATCTTAAAAGTTAGAAGGTTGTAGGTATATGGCAAAAAAAAAAAAAAAAACTTTTTTAATAAATAAATATTCAGTGAGTGCCTCCTACATGCCTAAAACTAGGATAGTCCACTGAGGATATAACAGTGAACTTGACATATACAGCTCCTCTGCTCACAGAACTTCTAATCTAAAGGGGGGTCTCACAAACATATGAATTAAAAAAAAAAAACACAAATCGGGACCACGCTACATATCAAACGAAGATCTGCTAAACTAAGGATTACAGGGAAATCAAAGAGGAAAGTTTTATTGTATTCATATTTAGAGATATGTTCTTGCTATGCAGCCCAGGCTGGAGTGCAGTAGCTGTTGACAGGTGAGATAATGGTGCAATGTAGCCTTGAACACGTGGGCTAAAAAGATTCTCCCATCTCAGCCTCCTGAGAAACTGGGATTAGGCATGTGTCACCACGCACAGCATGGAAGAGTTTTAGATAGAGGGGTGGGAAGCCTTTTATTAGAAGACATTTATTTTTAAAAAAATTTTAAATTATACATTGACAATTTATAATTATATAAATGTATGGGTACAAAGTAGTGTTATAATTTATGGATACATATAGCTAGTTAACATACCCATTACCTTAAATACTTAACATTTTTATGGTAAGAATATTTGAAATTTATTCTCTTAGCAATTGTGAAATATACAAAAAGTATCTTCACCTTACTGTACAACAGAATTAAAAAATAATAATATCCCTGCTGAGATTTTGTACTCTTTAACCATCACCTCACCATTTCCTCAACACTCCAACCTCTGTAACCACCATTCTGTTTTCTACTTCTATGAGTTCAATTGTTTCAGATTCCACATATAACTGAGAACACGTGGCATTTGTCTTTCAGTGGCTGGCTTACATTACTTAGCATAATGTTCTCCAATTCCATCCGAGTTGCCACAAATGACATAATTCCTTCTTTTTTTAAGGCTGAGTAGTGTGAGTGTGTGTGTACCCATTTTCTTTATTCATTCATGTGTTGAACACTTAGGCTGGTTCCATAACTTGGCTATTGTGAATAATGCTGCAAGGAACATAAGAAAGCAGACAACTCTTCAACACACTGATTTCATATCTTTTGGGTAAACACCCAGAAGTGGGATTGCTGGATCATACAGTAATTCTATTTTTAGTTTTTTGACAAACCTCCATACAGTTTTTCATAATGGTGATACTAACTTACATTCTCACTCTGTCAGACGGCAATTATAAAAAAGACTAAAGATAACACGTGTTGGTGTGGATGAGAAGAAATGGGAATCCTTGTAAACTGTTGTGAAAATATAAATTAAAAGCCACATTTAAACAGCATCCTCAATGAAGAGATGAGGGCAGAGTTTCCAGACAGGGAATAGCAGCAGCCTATCAAGAAAGGCTTGTGGTGAAAGAAGACCAGCAACACAGGGGATTACAATGAGCAAAGTGAAGAGGAAGCAGAAGTCCATTGTTCAGGATTTTATAGGTTGCTGATATTCCAATAAGAGGCCATTTAAGAAGGGAACTGATATTTATGCTTAAAGAAATTTAGCTTTATAAAAAGCATTTAAATTTTCTAAACGATTTACTCTAGGTGCTGTGTGACCTATTCAGTGGAGTCCAACTGGAATTACTTGCCTTAGTAAAGGCAATTATTCCTTTTCAAAGAGGAAGTTGACACTCAGAGAATTATGTTCACTGACTAGGCCACACTGTCAAACCCAGCCAGAGGAGTCCAAAGCCTGAGCCCTCCTCCCTTTGCCACACCAACCAAATGACCCTGCTTGCCCACTCACTTATCCCCACTGAGCAAAAAGTGCACTGGCCTCACAACTGTCCTCCAGAAACAATTAGAAAAAAAAAAAAAAAAAAAAGGTGTGCAGCGATTTTAACATGTCCACAGATTTTTTTCAAAACAGCTAATTCTCCCCGCCTTGAGCAACTTAAAATTTCTTCTGTCTCCCACACTGAATGTTATTCATCACCTGAATACTATATTTATGCCCCCTTTCTGTGGCAAAATTTCTCCATGGGTCACACCTGTGTTTTTTAAAAACAGCTTTATTAAGATATAATTCACCTCCCATACAATTTATCTATCTAAAGCATTAAACCACATTTGGATTTTCTTTTTTTTTTTTTTAAGAGATAGGGTCTCGCTCTGTCAGCTATCCCGGAGTGCAGCAGCATTATCAGAGCTCACTACAGCCCTGAACTTCTGGCCTTTAGCAATCCTCCCACCCCAGCCTCTCAAGGCACTGGGATTAAAAACATGACCCACTGCGCTCAGCCTTGTTTTTTAAAAAAGGAAAGAAAGAGAGAAAGAGAGAAAGAGAGGGAGGGAGGGAGGGAGGGAGGAAGGAAGGAAGGAAGGAAGGAAGGAAGGAAGGAAGGAGTGAGTGAGTTAATGGAGGCTGGGTGCGGTGGCTCACACCTGTAATCCCAACACTTTGGAAAACCGAGGTGGAAACATCACTTGAGGCCAGGAGTTCAGGACCAGCCTGGCCAACAGGGCAAAACCCTGTCTCTACTAAAACTATAAAAATTAGCTGGGCATGGTGGCACATGCCTGTAATCCCAGCTACTTGGGAGGCTAAGGCAGGAGAATCACTTGAACCCAGGAGGTGAAGGTTGCAGTGAGCTGAGATCATGCCATTGTACTCTACCCTAGATGACAGAGCAAGACTCTGTCTCAAAAAAAAAAAAAAGAAGAAGAAGAAGAAAAGTTAATGCAGCTTGTCTATCATCATTCTTATTACCATTGCTATTATTATGACACAGCCTTTAGGGACATGGAACATTTTTTGTTTTTGAGACGGAGTCTCGCTGTTGCCCACGCTGGAGTGCAGTGGCACGATCTAGGCTCACTGCAACCTTCGCCTCCCAGGTTCAAGCAAGTCTCCTGCTACAGCCTCCTATGTAGCTGGGATTACAGGTGTGCGCCACCATGCCTGGCTAATTTTTGTATTTTTAGTAGGCACACATTTCACCATGTTGACCAGGCTGGTCTCCAACTCCTGACCTCAAGTGATCCACCTGCCTTGGCCTCCCAAAGTGCTGGCATTATAGGTGTGAGCCACCACACCCGGCCTGGAACTTTTTTTTTTTTGAGACGGAGTCTTGCTCTGTTGCCCCAGCTGGAGTGCAATGGCACGAACTTGGCTTACTGCAGCCTCTGCCTTCCAGGTTCAAGTGATTCTCCTGTCTCAACGTCCCGAGTAGCTGGGATTACAGGTGCCTGCCACTATGCCCAGCTAATTTTGTATTTTTAGTAGAGACAAGGTTTCACCATGTTAGTCAGGCTGGTCTGGAACTCCTGACCCCAGGTGATCCACCCACCTCAGCTTCCCAAAGTGCTGGGCTTATAGGCGTGAACCAGCACACATGGCCTAGAACATTTTTAAATGAATGAAAAACACTTGCCCTCTTCTCAATTCCTTGGTGTCCAAATAACATTAATATGTTAATATTGCATCAAGATCTTATCTAAACACTTTATATTAACTCATATTATCAATGATTATGTTAGGTAGGTTTTATGACTATTCCTACTCTACAGATGAGGAAATAGTGGCATCATAGGATAAAGCACTGCTCAAAGTTACATCTCCAGCTAGTGTTAAGCTGGGTTATGACCCCAGGCAGTCTGGATCCAGAGTCATTTTTGTATTTTCTACAGTGCTATAAATGTATACATATTCTGATGAATCTTTGGATAAAAACAACACCTAAAAAATGTGAAATATTTCAGTCTTTCTATCGAGAAATCTAGTCAGTACTCCCTTCCTGGCTAGGAGATCTCAGGTAAGGAATGGTTGTCCTCGACCACGTTTCAATTCTTGTCTTATAGTTATAACTCAGTCACCAGGACACCTGTCTTTCTAGACAAAACTCAAATTTCCAGCATCATAAGCAGTTTCTTCACATTATACAATTATTACAGCATCCCTTACCCAGAATAAGTAAAATTCTCCAAGGCATTAATCTATGCCATTTTCCAAAAACACTACTGTTCCTTCAGGCTCTGGAAGAAATGAACCACCTTCTTCACCTAAGTCATTTACTGAACATCTGCTCTGGGTCTAGCACCAAGAAAGATAATGAGAGAAATTCAAACCTTTTTCTTGGAATTTTTGTTATTGATCATGTTCTTCAAGTATTATTTATACACAGACTCTGATATCACTCTTGTACAATCATGACCTTCGGTGTAGTATTTAGTAATTGTGTGGACAGCCAGCCTCCTCTTTCATCCTGACCTTAAGGAGAAAGATTTTATTACTTAACTACTGATCATGTCGATTATAAACTTTTTTTTTTTTTTTGAGATGGAGTCCCGCTCTGTCGCTCAGACTAGAGTGCAGAGGTGCAATCTCAGCTCACTGCAACCTCTGTCTCCTGGGCTCAAGCAATTCTACTGCCTCAGTCTCCTGAGTAGCTGGGGTTACAGGCGCCTGCCACCACGTCTGGCTAATTTTTGTATTTTTAGCAGAGATGGGTTTTATCATGTTGGTCAGGCTGTTCTCAAACTTTTGACCTCGTGATCTGCCTGCCTTGGCCTCCCAAAGTGCTGAGATTACAGGCGTGAGCCACTGTGCCCAGCCTAAAGTTTTCTATAGAATTTTTATAGTAAGTCTTTATCAGATTAAGTTCCTTTTTAATCCTATTGTGAAGGTTTCCTCTTATGAACTGTTAGTGAATATTATCACATACTTTTTTTGTATCCATCAAAGTGATCGTATGGTTTTTCTATTTTTGTTAATGTGGTGGATTACATTTCATCTGTTTTTGTTTATTTGTTTTAGAACAGGGTTTTTCTGTGTTGGCCAGGATGGAGTTCAGTGGTGTGATCATAACTCAATGCAGCTTTAGACTCTTGGCCTCAAGTGATCCTCCCACTTTGGCCTCCCAAGTATAGCTGGGACTACAGGGGCACACCATCAAACCCAGCTAATTTTTAAATTATTTTGCAGAGACATGGTCTCACTATGTCACCCACGCTGGTCTCAAATTCCTGGCTTCAAACAATCCTCACACTTAAGTCTCACAAAATGCTGGGATTATAGGCATGAGCCACCACACTCAGCCTCACGTCTGTTTTTACAATAATTTTTCAACTGGCAGATTGAAAAGTGGTCTATCTTTAGCCTACAATTAGTGCAATTAATTTTTCTTGGGTTTACCTGGAAAATAATATCAGTTTCTCTAGTTGGTTCATTCATTTCAACCTGACAAAGATGGACAGGAAGTTAGGGCCTTAAGCAACTGCTATATAGCTAGGAAAAGGATTTCGAGACTGCTGCCAATTTTTCTCACCTTATGACCATACTTCTAAACCTTACCCAACTTAGGTGGAGACTTCTTCCAAGTAGAAGTAAATCAACTGTGATATTACGAGCTTTTATCAAAGAGGAGGAACACACAAACTTATATAAAAATTTTGGGCCGGGCGCGGTGGCTCACGCCTGTAATCCCAGCACTTTGGGAGGCCGAGGCGGGTGGATCATGAGGTCAAGAGATCGAGACCATCCTGGTCAACGTGGTGAAACCCCGTCTCTACTAAAAATACAAAAATTAGCTGGGCGTGGTGGCGTGCGCCTGTAGTCCCAGCTGCTCAGGAGGCTGAGGCAGGAGAATTGCT
>PVKV010012921.1:0-63502 GCA_004027835.1 Alouatta palliata | reverse complement strand
CGCAACCTCCGCCTCCTGGGTTCAAGCAATTCTCCTGCCTCAGCCTCCCGAGTAGCTGGGACTACAGGCACTTGCCACCATGCCCGGCTAGTTTTTGTATTTTTAGTAGAGACGGGGTTTCACCATGTTGACCAGGATGGTCTCGATCTCTTGACCTCGTGATCCACCCACCTCGGCCTCCCAAAGTGCTGGGATTACAGGCGTGAGCCACCGCGCCCGGCTGGGAAATCTTTTAAATGTCCCCAGGTGTCAGGAACTTCATCTCTAAAAGGGACAATAACTTTGGTCTGTCATTTTTGGTTTCTTTAAGAATCTTTGGATCTATGGAATTTTTCCATATCTTATTCCATATTTTGAAGATCTAATTTCATCCCATAGCTCACTTGTAGGAAATTTTAGTTCTACCACTTGCTAGCTATAAAAACTCTGGACAATTTACTGAACCTTTCTAAATCTACTTTTCCATTTTGGTGAATTGTGATTAATTTTTCCTTTGCAGGATTGTTATAGATATTAACTAGGGTCATGTATGTGAAAAAGAACTCAGCAAAGTGCTTAGCTCTTAGAAGAGACTCAAGACATGTTAGACAGTCTTGTTCTTATTATTAAATGTGAAAATAAAGTGGATTTTCTATTTTGTGTTTTCCCTAAAAGCAAATTTTCCAGAAACACTGATGTGGAAACAGAATTTTTCTTTTCCTCCTACTGTTTATTCCTCAACTAGACTTATTTTTTTTTTTTGAGACGGAGTTTCGCTCTTGTTACCCAGGCTGGAGTGCAATGGCGCGATCTCGGCTCACCGCAACCTCCGCCTCCTGGGTTCAAGCAATTCTCCTGCCTCAGCCTCCTGAGTAGCTGGGACTACAGGCAGGTGCCACCATGCCCAGCTAATTTTTTGTATTTTTAGTAGAGACAGGGTTTCACCATGTTGACCAGGATGGTCTCCATCTCTTGACCTCGTGATCCGCCCGCCTCGGCCTCCCAAAGTGCTGGGATTACAGGCGTGAGCCAACTCGCCAGGCTCAACTAGACTTATAATCCTCCATTTATGACATCATAATTAGTTGCCACTGGAGAAGATTATTGTGTCACAAAAGGATTAAGACCTAAGGTGAGATGACAGGAGCAGACGATCACTTTCAAGTCGCTGCTGCTGCTGTTGCTTTGCGTGGTTGATGGTGTTTTCCCACCCTGCTGCCCTAAAGCAGCAGCCACTTAAAGAAAGATGGTAATACAAAGGTCTTGCAGGGAGTATAAGATCTGAGTCTGAAGAACTTTCCAATCTCACGCCTTTACAACTATTATGCCATAATGAATGTTGATTGGAAACATTAGTATATAAGTTATGGAAATAACCATGCAGTGGGCTGATCAGCAATTCATGTATTTGTACATTTGTGCCCACCCAGAAAGCTGGACTATTAGCAGCCCCTCTGCAGCATTAATCACGGCACATGTGAATTGCAGAATCACTGAGGGCGCACTACTCTAGGCTTACAGATGAGCTCAGTTTAAGAGGAAACCTTGGGAATAGTATAAGGATCAAAAGCCTGGGAGTCTGGGTATTCAATTCCAATTCTAGCTCTGCCATTAACTAGCTGTGTCCTTGGACAATTTTTGGAAATTCTCTGTATACTTGTTCCTCACTTGTGTGACAAGGGGGCTGGCCTAGACTCATCCATCACTAGATGCCCCTAAGTCCCTTCTGGTCATGACTTCTGTGCTGCTGTAGATGCCTATTCATATCTCGGCAGAACTGGTTTGTTTAGGTCAAATGCTCTGCTTATTAGTCTTGGAAACCTTGATTCTAACAATGAAATGAAAATAGTCCTGTGAGAGAACACACTGTGCAAGGGAACAACAGGGATTAGAGAGCAGTAAACAAACTGTTTCCCTACAGGCGGCACATATGAGCTCAGACATCATTCTTGATGGCTTAGTTACTGGGACAGAGGAGAAATAAATTCAACACAGATTGATTGAGTGTCTTAATTGCTAGGGCATCTGATGATAAAGAGCCCAAACCAGAACCTCTGTCCAGCCCCTGCCCTCAGGTAGCTTGATTAGGTTAGGGACACACACACACACACACACACACACACACACACACACACACTCTCACAATAATGAATAGACATGATACTTCCACAAACAGCAACTTAGCATGGAAGACACTAACCAGGTCATTTAAGGGGTACCAAGGTAGAAAATGTCCCCATCTTCAAGAAGAGGCACTAGATGACATTCAGGTCTATGTCGTAGAAGGTGATATGGCTTCTTCCTGTTCCTCTTGGATTTGCAGTCTTGGAGTCCAGCCACTATGCTGTGGGGGAGCAAAGAAAGCGATGGAGAGACCACCTGGGGAGGAGCTCCATCCTTAGCATGGGCTGAGCTCCCGGGAAGCTCCCATTTCCAGACATTCGAGGGAACAAGGTTCCAGGCAGGTCCAGCCCTGGCCACTGAGTCACTTCCAGTTTTTTAGTGTTTCCAAGGGAGGCCTCAGACACTATGGAGCAAAGAAAATCTGACCCAGCTATGCCCTGTGCAAATTCCTGACCCACAGAAAACACAAGAGAGAATAAAACAGTGTTGTTTAAACTATTAAATTTTGAAGAAATCTGTTATACAGCAATAGATAACTGAATATAGAGAGCTGTGAGATATCCCATGTGGTTCCCCAAGTCCTCCTCTCTGGCTAAGAGTAATATGATGTCTCTAACTAATGTTTGTGCTCATCTTACACAGCAAGGAGTATTTATATGATGAGACATCTCCATTTTCTTGCAAGATTGTTACTGAGCTTATGTGACATTTTCAATTTTTATGTGCCTCATTTATCCATCCATTCTAGATTTGTTTACCATAAGCAGTTCTAAATCAGAGACATCCTGCTAACAATATTCCATAGATAAGGACTTTTCTTCTTAAAATGTTGCCAACTATTTATCAAGAGGTCAGTTATCAGCATATTTACAAATAAATTAGACCACGTCATTTGTCCTCTTTCCCCTAGAAATCCCTATAGTGACTGACTGGGAGAAAAATGGATCACAGGCCAGTTGTTTGAACTCATTCCACCCCCAATTGTCCTTCATTCCACTTTCAGCAGTTTCTCCCCTGGTGGAGGTGAGATGGCTGCCACGGGCACCAGTCCTACAATCCATCTCTTAGTAGACCACTGAGGAAAGAGGATGCCTCTTTCTCATTCTTCCAGAAAAGGTCCCAGTGTAGCTCTGACGGCTCTGATTGATCTTTAGAACTACTGGTTCTGGTTCTACTTCGTCAGTTCTACTTAAACTACATGGATTAAGGAAAATTAGGATGTTATAAGAAGAAGGGAGAATAAATGTTGGATCTGAGAAAATAAAATGAACAGCTGAGATATATATATATATGTGTGTATATATATGTGTATGTATATATATATCTTCCTTTTTAAAAGGCACTTCAGTCTATTCTCCATCTTGATGCTAGAAAGAGATTTTTTTTTTTTTTTTTTTTTTTTTTGAGACAGAGTCTTCCTCTGTTGCCCAGGCTGGAGTGCAGTGGCACAATTTCAGTTCACTGCAACCTACGCCTCCTGGGCTCAAGCGATTCTCCTGCCTCAGCTTCCTGAGTAGCTGGGACTATAGGCGCGCGCCACCGTGCCTGGCTAATTTTTTTGTATTTTCAGTAGAGACGGGATTTCACCACACTGGCCAGGCTGGTCTCAAACTCCTGACCTCGTGATCTACCCACCTCAGCCTCCCATAGTGCTGAGATTACAGGCATGAGCCACCATGCCAGGCCTAGAAAGATATTTCTAAAATGCAAGTCTAAATGCTGTGTATATTAGCATCTCTGTGATAAAGACCATATCTTGTTCATTGCAAAGTCAGAGTAATACTAGTGTAACAACCCCCCATGTTTCAGTAGCTTAGCACAGTGGAAATCCATTTCTCAACCACATAATAGGCCTGCGCAGATATTCTGAGTTAGTGGATGATTTTCCCCTCCATGGTGATCTGGGGACTCTGGCTCCTACTCTGTGGCTTTTCCATGCCTTGTGGCTTTGGAGTCCTCTGTGTCCAGCCAGGGATTGAGGGAAGAGGGGATAGGGCAGCCACACTTCTTAACACTGTTTTTCAGGAATGACACACATCACTTTTACTCACTTTGCTTTGTTGAGAAATGGTCACATGGCCCCATCTAATTCAAGGAGGATGGAAGATGTAGTTCCCGGTCTGGAAGCCAACTCCCAGAGACAACTTTATTAAAGGGGAGATAAGATTTGGTGATCAGCAAACTGTCCCTGATGTATTCAGCTCCTGACTCAGTGTTTGGCACCAAGGGAATGTTTGGGAACTCTGTGGAGTAAAAGACTCTGTCTGAGCCTTTGATAACCATAAGGCACGAGGGCAAGTGCAAAGGTTTAGTATATGAGAAAGTGTTTGACAAATACAGAAGAGGTCCCTGAAGTAGGCATGAAAGGCTGAGCAGGAATGGGACTTTAGCTGATCTTGAAGGAAAGAGAATATTTGTGGGTATGGCAGGTGGTCTCAGTGTCGCAGTGAAATGTCTCTTCTGCTGCCTCCATGTCCTGGCAAAGCTCCCTGTCCTCCGTCATGTGCTGGGGAGAAGCATCCTCCTTTCAGAGGCCTCTGGGGGAATGTGAAATTTAATTGCAGCGTTTTGAAACCTTTCTGGGAGTGTTAAAAGGTGGGGAAAAGATCATTTCAGCACCCTCAAGGGTTTTTAGTCATGCCAGGAGTAAAGTCTTGAATATGCTTTTAATGGAAACTGTTCCTTTTTAAGAGAAGTCTACCTGAATGGGCTGTTTGAGAGGCAATGGCTGGAAGTAGTCATTGCTGTCCTGTTAAGGATTTAAAGGCTGTCTTCATGGTAGGCAGAGGTGCATCCTACGGGAAACGGCTTCTTTCTGCCTGTGGACTCACACTGTGGCTTGTCTGCAAACACTGCTGTGGTTCTTGTGCAGCTGTGTGTATTAGGTCCGACTTCGCTGTTTACTAGAATGAGAAGCAGAGACCCCAAGTGCACAGGAAGAACAGGCTGGCATTGCCTCGGCCTCGTGGAGAAGGGACCACACAGACTTGGCCTGGATTCAGCAAATCTCAACTCTTTAAGATGGAATAACCTAAAGTTTAAGACGTATCAAAAGTGTAAACATAGTTGCCGACCTGGGTAGTTTTTATACGGGGAGGTATTCCTTTGAGAGAATTCATCCACCTATACCATACGATTTGTGCAATTTTCTGTATGATTGTTATGTGTTAATAAAATATTTGAAAATGAAAAGACAAGGAGCTGTCCATTCTTCTGGTAATTTGGGAGACAGAGATACATCCTCATTCCTCACCTCTCACATTGCATGAGTATCCCCTACCCTGATACAGCTCTTGGGCATGGGGTGCTGCACTTCCGCTGAAGGGTATGGACTTTCACATTGCCGTCAGTGGAAAGAGGCAGTTCTGGGGCTGGAAGGAGGAACTTGCTAAGCAGGCCTTTTATGGGGCGAGAGGATATTCTTTCTCTCTCTTTTAAACATTATTTATTAACTTTTCTTTCTTTTTTTTTTGAGACTGAGTCTCACTCTGTTACCCAGGCTGAAGTGCAGTGGCGCGATCTCAGCTTACTGCAACCTCCGCCTCCCAGGATCAAGCGATTCTCCTGTTTCAGCCTTCCGAGTAGCTGGGATTACAGGTGGGTGCCACTGTGCCCGGTTGATTTTTCTATTTTTAGTAGAGACGGGGTTCCACCACGTTAGACAGGCTGGTCTCAAACTCCTATCTTTGTGATCCCCCCGCCTGGGCCTCCCAAAGAGCTGGGATTACAGGCATGAGCCACTGCACCCAGTCCTAATTCTCTCTCTCTCTAAACCCCATGGCCCTGAGCCTTGGGAAATTTTCGTGATACGAACTGGTGGCTTTTACTTGGGTAGAAATGTATCTTGTAGAAGAATGCTCACCAATCCTTTAAAAAAATTGATGTCTATTTGATAAACATAAAATATAAACATTCCATTTAAGTGGAAGGAGTGGTATGAACCAATAACCAGAGACTGAAAGACTGAGGTGTGCCAGGAGCTGAGTGTAGGCTGGCTTGGCTGCAATGAAGCTTGGTGTGGACTCCTGGAGCTACATCTCTAGAAAGGGCACGTTGGTGTGCTCTCCCGATCCCACTCTCAGCCCCGTTGTATTGTAATCACCTCTTTGTCAGTATCCTCCTCTAGACACTAAGCTTGCAGAGGGCAGGCACTAAGGCTTTGTGTTGTCTTAATTTTATTTTTAAAATGAGGTGGGTATTCATTGTATTACCCAGGTTGGTCTTAAACTCCTGAGCTCAAGCAAACCGCCCATCAGAGCCTCCAAAGGGCTGGGATTAAACGCATGAGCCACTGTGCCCGGACAGCACTCAGTCTTTGGCTTTCAACACAGCACTCAGACTTAGGAAGTGCTCAGCAAGTGTCTGTTAAACAAATAAATGCCTGACTGTGCTCACCTATCTCGGGACGTGTGTCCCTTTCTAAGCAGTTTTCCCGACAGACTCAGCTAATTTTACTACCCAATTTTATTTTTGTTTCAGGCCATTTTCCTGTTACCAAGTTTCCTATTTGCCCACAAGGGGGGTTAAAATAAAAGCAGTTGATAATATATTTAAAAGTTTAGAATCCTTTCAGAGTATCACACCATTCTAGTTTTCCCCAGAGAAAGCTGATACTCCTGGAGGCAAATGGAGTTTGGGGGCATAATAATCACCACGACTTGTATTTGTGGAGGATTTATGGGGTGCCGGACAATGGGCTGACTGAACATTACATTCCACAATCTCTTTTGATAGCACAACTTCCCATTTTACAGAGGAAGACACTAGGATCAAGGAAGTGTAGGAATCTTGCAGAAGGTCATGAAGCCAGTAGATGGCAGGTCTGGGACTGGAACAGGGGCTGACGGCAGACTTGTGACACCTCTTTTCTAACTGCCTTCCAGGAGGGGAGAGAGTTGGGTTGTGATTCTGCTGGATTCCAAAGTGGTGGAGGATGTGGATTACGAACCAGAGCATAGAATGTTTTCAGAAGACCACGAAGGCCTGTGAAGTCACACTTACTGCTCAGACTTAGTGTGTGTGCTTGGTGTCACTTTGGTCTCTGGGTGAGTCTGGCTCTTTCAACTGTACTGGCTGCCACTGAGACACAGCTCTAGATGTCCCAATGCAGAGTTGCAGACTGGTGCTACAGTCCCGTTCTTCTAATGCTTCCCAGGGTGATGTTTCAGATCCTCTTGGCCTCACTTGCCTCTTGTCTCAGCTGCTGTGGCACGTGGGCTCTGGTGGATGTCACACAGGTACAACAGCACCTCATGTGTGTGCACACTGGTCACCTCTCACCTCCCTGCTCAGGGCAGAACTGCCTGGTGTCCATACATGTGCAAGTTGGACGTGTTGGGGAGTTAATGCCCTTTGGTGTGAACCTTTGCCCAATGAAGGCAAGAGATGATGCTAAATTCTTCCCTTCCCCGCACTTCCATGGGCAGACTTTAGATGCCATTCACATGATTTCTCTGTGAGGATAGAGACTCTTTGTGAACAATACCTGGTGTTTAATGAGTGTTGAATAAATATATTTTGAATGAGTGCCCAGAGATGTAGCCATCATTGGCACTTGGTGGCAGGCAGCTCAGTAACTGGCCCCCCTGAGTTGGTTCTTCCTTCTCTGCTTCCTTCCTGTTCTCCTGTGGCCCCACTCCTTGGGATTACATTCCCTAACAAAATAGGGAGGTCTGAAGAATCCTATATTCATTCATGGTCTTCTGAGACAGCCAGCACACCTGGCATCAACAGGTGCTTTGAGTGAAGGGTGAGACACACTGATACGGATGGAAAGTCTGTGACCTGGGGCTGGGAGGCAAATTGTAGAGGGTCACCTCCATCATATTTCAAATGACTTTCCATTCAATTTCCATGGATCCATTTTCTGCTCCCCATTTATAATCCACCTTTTAGTGGCTTCCCTATGTGACTAAGACGTGTGAGAAAACGGTACTTGTATACTAAAGGTTAGTCCAGCCCACTTGGTCTCTTTCTCGGGCACTTACTTTCGCTGTAGGGAAGAGAGGTATGTGACGTTTGCCTTTATGCTCATCTGCCTGATACCTGAGTAAACAGCACTGTCCCAGGGTGGACCCCAATGCAGCTTTTCTCTGCAGGGAGTCCACAATCACAGCAATTGAGGATGACATGAGAAAGCTACTTTGGCACTGCTGACCTAAGCAGAGATCCCTGGGCAACAAGCGGAGTTAGGGGTCACAGGTTTTCTTTTTTTTTGAGATGAAGTTTCGCTCTTGTTGCCCAGGCTGGAGTGCGATGGCATGATCTCAGCTCACTGCAACCTCCACCTCCCCCGGGTTCAAGTGATTCTCTTGCCTCAGCCTCCCGAGTAGCTGAGATTACAAGTGCCCACCATTATGCCCAGGTAATTTTTTTGTATTTTTAGTAGAATGGGTTTTCACCATGTTGGCCAGGCTGGTCTTGAACTCTTGAGGGGTCACAGTTTCTTACCATCTTGGGTGGGGTGGGTGGTATGGACTGAAGAGGAGGGATTGATATTCCAGCAGCCAGTTGAGCCCTGGAAACACTGAGTCCTTTTTTTTTACCCAGCCAGGGGAGTGTAGTAGTCCATTTTCATGCTGCTGATAAAGACATACCCGAGACTGGGCAATTTACAAAGAAAAGAGGTTTAATGGTGAACTCACAGTTTCACATGGCTAAGGAAGCTTCACAATCATGGTGGAAGGCAAGAAGGAGCAAAACGCATCTTACGTGGCTGGTGGCAGGCAAAGAGAGAGCTTGTGCAGGGAGACTCCCGTTTTCCAAAACCATCAGATCTTGTGAAACTTATTCACTATCAGGAGAACAGCATGGGAAAGACCCACCCCCATGATTCAATTACCTCCCACCAGGTCCCTCCCATAATACATGGGAATTCAAAATGAGATTTGGGTGGGGATACAGTCAAACCATATCAGGAAGGAACTGTACTTTTCTAGCAGTGTGTATAGTGTTGCTACTCAAAGGGACTTTTTTTTTTTTTTGAGTTGGAGTCTTGCTTTTTTGCCCAGGTTGGAGTGTGATGGCATGATCTCAGTTCACTGCAACCACTGCCTCCCGAGTTCAAGCGATTCTGCTGCCTCAGCTACCCAAGTAGCTGGGACTATAGGTATCCACCACCATGCCCAGCTAATTTTTGTATTTAGTAGAGTGTTTCACCATACTGGCCAGGCTGGTCGAACTTCTGACTTTGTGATCCACCTGCCTCAGTGTCCCAAAGCGTTGGGATTACAGGTATAAGCCACTGCGCCCAGCCTCAGAGGGACTTCTATAAGGTCTGCTAGAAAAACATGGTCTATTAAGGGTAGCCCTCACAGACCAGAAATTCAGAGGCACAAGTAACCCATAAATCAATACAGCTGAAAGTTATTCCCATGCTTACACATAGAACAATTGTGAGGAGATGGAAATGAGCGTAACTGGCACGAGCGGCGGCCCAAGCTTAGGGCACAGGGCTTATGATCCCAGGGTCTTATTGAGCCAAAGGGACTCAGTTCTGCCTCTTCCTGCTGAGCTAGATGCGAGCCCTAGCGGCTCACACCTACAGCTGGCGTGACTGCCACATGGTGTCGCTGTTGGAGACAAGTCTTGCATGGTTTGTTCCCCGACTGTGATGGTTCCCACTACAGTGAGTATTTGAAAGATGACAGCCCATTTCTTTTTCCACGTCGTGCTCAGCCAAGGTGCGCCACATGCGCTGCCTCGGTTCCTGGGTGCTCACTCACAGTACCTGAGCATGCCTGCTGTGCCCCCAGCAGCCTGCCCCGCACACTGCTCCAGCGCCCAGCGAGCCCAGGACCTCGCTCAGATGTACCTGGCATTCCACAGCTGCCATTTTGAAGCATGCTGTCATCTTGCCATATTGCATGCCATTTTGAGACTTGTAAGTTGCCCATTTGTCCCTAGAGAATTGCTGAGCAAACCAAGGGATATTTATTTTTCGGGAATCTATCTGACTGGCCGCAAAGGGTTCTACTGTCTCCTTCCCTCTGCGTGGCAGATGTGTTCTGGCTCTATGTAACTTGTACACCGTATGGCTCATGTGACTAAAAGGAGATCCTGGTATGATGCAGGGGAGGGGGGTAATGATTCCCTTCAGGAAACCTCCAGTCCGGCTCCACCAGACAAGGGAAGGCTGCCATAATTTATAAACATCTTCCTCAGCAGGTACCTCTTAATCTCTGCCTCAAAAGTACCATGTTACCCTAAGAAGAACCACATTAAGCAGAAAAGTAGATGTAAACTTCCTACTGAAATTATACCAAGTTGAAAAACAAAGTCCTATTTTTATCATGTATTAAACAGTTAAAGCCACTTTGACAAAAGTCAGCCAAATGCCTGTTCACAATATTTCTCGTTGTTTGTGCTTGCAAAGAGCCCCTTGCTAGCCTAGTAAGAAAGAGTAAAGTCACTGTCCTGGAATTCTTGAAAACGTGCAGGAAAGGAGAAAATATTCCTTCTGGGTGTGGTGGCTCACGCCTGTAATCCCAGCACTTTGGGAGGCCAAGGCAGGCAGATCACTTGAGGTCTGGAGTTCAAGACCAGCCTGGCCAACATGCTGAAACCCCATTCCTACTGAAAATACAAAAAGTAGCTGGATGTGATGGTGCATACCTGTAGTCCCAGCTACCCAGGAGGCTGAGGTGGGAGAGTCACCTAAGCCTGGGAGGTCAAGGCTGTAGTGAGCCAAGACTGCTCCACTGCACTCCAGCCTGGGTGACAGAGTGAGACCCTTCTCAAAAAAAAAGTTGTTCCCAAGTGGCAGCAAAAGTCCGAGGTCTCATTTCTTTCTCTCAAGTTTGTGTTATCTGGCTTTTCTACTTTAATTTGAAGCATTTGTTCCTGAGCAATAATGATGTGATGTGAATTTGTTTTGAAGTTGGTGATTTTTTGTGGACTGAGGCTTTTTAGGAATTATCTTCAAAGCTGTGCTGAAGACCCACAGCACTGAAGATATCTGAGGGTGCAAGTTCTGGTTCTTGTCAGAGACTCCTAGCTAATATTCGTACCTCATTTGTTCTTGAGGCTACAACTGTCCAACTGTAAACCGAGAGACTCTCTCTTCTTGACCTTATTTTTGAGGCTGGCAGGGATAAGACTTTGCACTGAACTCCTGATAGCGCACTGACCCCTCTCAAGGCCTCCTTCTGTCCCAGAGTATCTGAAAAAAGTTCCCTAATGGAGTGGCAGAAAAATGAGGCCTGGTCTTTAATTGATTGTGTCATACGAGTATTTCAAGGCTGGCTTCTCTAACGTCCTTCTCCCCAGCTGGGCTCCACGTGTAGAAAAGGAGGCTCCTTTTATAAAATAACTAACACAGGTGCTAACCTCTTGAAATCTCTTGGATGGACCATTTCAAAGAGTAGGCATATTCAAAGGTTACCTAAAAATAGAAAAAAGTAAATATAAGTTAATCAAAAGGGCTGGAAGGCCACTCTCTTAACCACACAGATGTGACAAAGCTGGGATTGTGGGAGGTCAAATGGCCCACCCTCAGCTCTGGCTCACACCAGCTGGAGGAGCAATTTGAACTCTAGGTCTAGGAGTCAGGGAGGCCTTACACCTACCCACTTTGCCCAAGCTCTGACAGTGTGAGCACCAGCCCAGGCTCCTGTCAGCCTGCCCAACCCTAATCATGAGCCACACAACAATTAACTCTTAGGCCTTTATTAAATAGCTGAGGTCAAATTACCCCAAGGCTGCCTCTCAGTGTGCATTTCTGGGATTATTTTCCCAGTTCTTCCTCAGTCTCCATTCACCCTCTGAAGCTGGCAGCTGGGCTGTGAGTTACAGAGTTCTTAGCAACGTACTTTCAATTCAATTCAGCAAACATTTACCAGGCACCCACTGTGCATCAGACTCTAGGTTCTGGGAATAGAGATCTGGCAGGATTGGGAAGCCAAAACCCAGGTCAGCCTCAGAGCATAGCTGGACAGAAACAAAATGAAATGAACAACAAAAGCCATAGTCCAGCCACCAAAAAAATGTAATCTCTGGCAAATCTTGCATGTGATTCTTGAGCACCCCTAAGTGGATTCTGGCCTGTATCTTAAAATATACCTTTTTCCTCTTCTCCACTCTCTTCACCCCTCACAGTCACCCCATTCCTCTCTGAGACTGTCTGAAAAACTCCTCCCTAGCCTTCAGGCTTCTTCTGTGTGACTCTTGCCCCTGCTCCCAGCTCGCCATCACTAAACTCAAATAGCTGGTTGGGACAGCGCAAAGCGAGCGTGTGTGGAGCCAGCGCTCTGCATGGGAGAGGGGCAGGCATGGGTAAACAGTCTGATGCCCTGAGGTTCAGTCCTGCCCCACAGCAATGAGCGCGATCTAGACCTTGTCCTGAGGAAGAGCACTGTCTAACTGGGGCCTCAGCACTAATCACAGTTCAGCTTGAAACACACCCTGAGAGTTGCTGCAGGATCCTAGAGAGCTCAAAGATGGCACCAGCAGAGCGCTTGAGCGAAGGCTTGAAGGATGGATGTGGCTTGAAACAGCCTTCGCTGCTTTCCATCCATGTGAACTTTGGACAAGTTACTTAATTTCTCTGTGCCTCTGTTTTTTCATCATGCACACAGGGATACTATATTATATAGCGGTTGTCATCATTGAACCCTTGTTCAATGATTTAATAAAAGTAAAGGGCTTGGACTAGGGCTTGCCACAGTGTTCAGCAGGGCTCAGTAAATGTGTAATTTGTACCTTGATTCATCGAATAAGGAAATTCCTCCGTTGTTGTCAGGAAAGCAGCTTGGTTTTCTTTCTCCCGCTGCCCTGTGCGTCTGTATGGAAGGTCTCAGGACTTTCCTGGTGACTCTGAGGGTGCTGTATTTTCCTCTGATCTGGTCCTGCGGTCTCGTTCGGGAAAACGGCTATACACTCTAGCCCTCTCCTGTTGGGGTCCGGGGGAGGGGGTTGCGGGCGTTTCCCACGTGCCTTTCACAGAGTGCTTCTTTATCCTCACGGACAGCCTCCTGCCTCAGTGTCCGGCCTGTCACCAGGTGTCCCACTCACGGGAAATTTGTTTATACTGGAAACTCCCTGTGGCTGTTGGCTGACCTGCACGCAGCTCATTCCTCCTGAGACAGCCATTCTCTAGGAGAGTGCTGACCACGAGAGAAGTGAGGTATGGGTCTGTGGGTCAGGTGAGACACAGAGGAGGCCACTCAACGAAGCACATGAAATAACAGAAGCCGTGGACTGCTTATAGGTCAGAGGGCATGCATTTCAGGGCCAACGGGAAAAGGGGGGCCGCCCTTTCACTTTTCAAAAGAAGACATGTGCTCGACTAACGTGTGGGGAGCAGGCGAGGGAGAGGCCTGTAGGCTGAAGCTTTTATTGGGGTTCAGGGTATTACCCAAGGAGGCTTCCCAATGGGAGTTCTAATTGCTTGGTTTACAGCAAGTGACCACGAGTTCTGTGGAGTCACTGCAGCAAATCTTCCCAGTCCATGTGGGGTGCGGGGTCAGTGGGAGAGTCAAGCAGGCTGGGTCCAGCTGTCCCATAGGGAGGCGGCCACTGGGAGGCGGGTGGAGAAAGGAGATCTCTGGATTGACCACACTGAGGACCTGGGAGGAGGCAGAGAGCTGGAAACTATGTCAAGAGTGACTAAGCCCTGCTTCTGGCACAAGAAAGTGAAACCTAGATTAAAAATGGGTGCCGCGGAAACACAAAATGGTAAGCATTCACTAAGGAAATGCAATGCTGTATAGTCATTTTCACTTTCAGAAATCAGATCTCCACGCTCATGTACTGGTCACTACTTCAATTCTCCACTCTGTCCAGAGGGGCTGGCTGTGGTCAGCAGTCTGCATGGGGTTGCCTCCTTTCTATCCTTGCTCACTTCCTTCTGTGCTCCATGGTCTAGTAGGGACTGAGCTGCAATCACCCTGGGTTGAGGTGTAGGGAGGGAGATAAGGGGGACCGGAAGATCTTCCGCCTTGGACATGGTCATCACTGGCTTCATCCTCTCCTGGCTGCCAGGGGCTCAGAGCTGACTGATTTTCTCCTAAGAGCTTTTGTGGGTTCTTCAGAGCCTCACTCCCACCCCCTCCATTCATCCCCAGGAATTTGGAAGCAACTCTAGTCCGACCTTCCCAGCCCCTCGTGTCCCAGTAGTCTGCCTCTAGCTCGGTGGACAGCAGCTTGAAGCCCCACACAGCCTCCTCCTGCCCTACCCAGAGAGGGTCCCTGGGGAACTTCTAGACACATTTTGCCCCAGTAGATGCTGGGAGGGCAGCACCTTCCCAATGCAGCAGCTCTCTGGCTTGCAGGCACCTATCCAGGCTTCCCTGTCACACCAGCCTGCCCTGTCCCTGCCCCCAAACTGGAATGGATTCACATTAATCTCCAGGTGGTTTCCTTAAAGCTCTGCTCTCTTGTGTTGAGGTAAAGGGGGAACCCAACCTCTGTTCTTTCTCTTTAGGGAAAGTGGGACTCAACAAACAAGTGACTCTTCGAAAGTCCTCCTCCCAAATCCCTCTTCCTAGAGCTCCCTCATACCCTCCACAGTGAGAGAAGCTGAGTTTCTGGACAGTTCTTGGCCACCCTCACCTTTGTTAGGGCTCTAGGCTGGTTTGCTTTACAACTTCTTGTGGTGTCTGTTGTCCGTTGTCTCTGTTTCAGTGGAAACTTCTATTTTCTTTTTTTTTGAGATGGGGTCTTGCTGTGTTGCCCAGGCTGGAGTGCAGTGGTTTGATTATAGCTAACTGCAGCCTCAGCCGCCTGGGCTCAAGTGATCCTCCTACCTCAGGCTACCAAACAGCTGGAACTACAGGTGTGTGCCACTATCCCCAGCTAATTTTTAAATTTTTTGTAGAGCTGGGGGTCTCCCTATGTTGCCCAGGCTAGTCTCAAACTCCTGGGCTCAAGCAATCTTCCTATCTGAACCTCGCAGCTGGAACTATAGACACATGACTAATTTTTGTATTTTTAATTTTTATAGAGATGGGGGTCTCTCAATGTTGCCCAGGCTGGTCTCAAACTAGCGGCCTCAAGTGATCCTCCCACCTCAAAGTGATCTTCCCAAAGTGTTGGGATTACAGGTGTGAGCCACTTTACCCAGGAGGTAACTTCTATTTTAACCTTCTCCACAACAGTTAGCGCCCATCATTCTCATGGGGCAGGCCACGACTGCGTGGTCTGCTGGAGGCTGGTATGTATAGAAGAAGAGGGTGGCAGAGGAGATGGCAAAAGCCAGGGCTTCTTTGTTCAGGTGGCTCACAACTGTGACCTTTGTCTAATCAGGTCCTGCCTCGATGGAGAATGGGGGTGCAGAAAGTGAGGCTCCTGCCTCCTTATGAAAATAACAAGACTTTGTTTACTATGGCACTATTGCAGTGAGTATTTAATATACATGTCCTCACTTAAAACTTCCAGCAACTCAATGAGATCGTTATTCTATTATTCCCATTTTTAAAGGTAAGGGTACAGGTTCAGGAAGTTCAGTGACTGCTCGCAGTCACACAGCTAGAAGGTAACTCATTTGACTTAGGCTGAGCTCCTTCTGTTACACCACAATACCTGGAGTCGGGGCGGGGCCTGTCTGAACGCCTGGCTTTGGGCAGGTCGTTGTCCTTGGGAGATGGCTGTGGAAGCCGCCTACGCCCAGCCGGCTTGCTGTGCTCCCAGCTGCTGTGGACATTCTGTCCTCCACACCTGCCTGCCAAATAGAACTGGCTGTGCTGAGAAAACACAGCCTGTGACTTCACTCTCTCTGCTTCCCACCTGACACCTCAAAGACCCAGCTAGTCCTGCCCAGGAACTTGGCCTCCTGCCCTGTTGTCAAATCTCCCGGGTCACCCAGAACCTGGTGAAGACAACCTCTCTATCCAGCAAAGGGCCTTTGAGGAGCACCCTGCAGGCCCTGAAGAGAAGAGCAGGTTCCTCAGCAACATGGGACCTGCCCCATCCCTACCTACGAACGTGCCAACCTCTGTGGTTCCACTAACCCTTTGGCTACCAGTGTGTAGAGAAGTTCACCCAGGAACTCTTATCCCCTTACTTCTTTTCTGCAGAGTGTGGTTTGAATTCTTAAAAAGATAGAATCATCTGCCAAAGGAGGAGGAGAAGAGGGAATTTGAACTTTGTTCTCCCTAGCAAGAGGCTTACTTGCATTTTGCTTTAATTAATCTTTGTTTTTAGGATAATAAAAGCAACACATATCGATTGTAGAAAATTGGGAAATACAAAAAAAATGGAAACATGTTTTAAAATCACGCATGAGTATTGCACTCTAAGATTTTTGTGCATTGTCTTCTACCATCATACTCACTTATGTAAAGCATACCTACATAATGCCTTTAACAAAATTAGAATGATACAATATATACTGTATTGTTAACCGCTTTTTTTCCCACTTGCTAGTATGTCACTGAGCATCAGTTCTACCAACATTGTTTGGCAGACTTTTTTTTTTTTTGGGACAGACTCTCACTCTATCATCCAGGCTGAAGTGCAGTGGTAAGATCACTGCAACCTGTGCCTCCTGGGTTCAAGCAATTCTCCTGCCTCAGATTCCTTAGTAGCTGGGATTACAGGCACCTGCCACCATGCCTGGCTAAGTTTTGTATTTTTAGTAGAGACGGGATTTTGCCATATCGATCAGGTTGGTCTCGATCTCCTGACCTCAGGTGATCCACCCACCTTGGCCTCCCGAAGTGCTGGGATTATAGGTGTGAGCCACTGAGCCTGGCCGGCTTGGCAGACTTTTAAACAAGCCTGTGTGACACATTCTACATTGTACTAGAAAGGCAACAGAAGGGCTGGGTCAGCGGCTCATGCCTGTAATCCTAGCACTTTGGGAGGTTGAGGTGGGCAAATCGCTTGAGCCCAGGAGCACAAGACCAGCAGGCGCAACACAGCTCAACTCTGTCTCCACAGAAAATACAAAACATTAGCTGAGCATAGTAGCGGCACCTGTGGTCTCAGCTACTTGGGAGGCTGAGTTGGGAGGATGACCTGAGCCCAGGAGGTCGAGGTTGCAGTGAGTCAAGATTGTGCCGCTGCACTCCAGCCTGGGCGGCAGAGCGAAACTGCCTCAAAAACAAACAAACAAACCAAAACGCAACAGACAGAATAAACTCGTGGAGGGATGATTGTGGGCACTGCCCGGGGACCTCTTCCTGGCAAGACTCCAGGCACGGCTTAGCAACCCAGCTTGAAGAAACTGACCCTCAGTGCTGTTGAAGCTTCGAAATCTCCTTTTCTTCTTCCTTAAAAAGAAAATTGAACAGTGTCCCCAGTTTCTCCTGCCTCCTATGGCTTGGGGTGTGGTCTGCCACAAAAGGCTCCTCTCAAGGAAGAGGATATGTGTCCTGCTGTTCTTCCCCCCACCCTGCCACGTCCACAGGTTCTGACCCTCACTGTTCCAAGGCTCCTTCTTAATCGTGCCCTTTAAGTGGAGGTTGGTACCAAACCCTATCCCAGTCCTCCCATAATTAAGATGTGCACAACTCTTTTAAAAGCCCTTTTATGTAAGAAGCATTTGGCCCCTGTATGATGGGGCTTTGAATTGGATTTTTAATAATAGACCAAACCCTGCTGCCTCACAGTGTCTCGGAGGAAAAGCTCCCTTGCTTTTAAATTCAAGTACACAGGACAGTCAGCCAACTGCATTCAGAAACTTAATGATTTGGCAATGGGTTATGCTGGGGGGTTTTTAGATGATTTGTAAGTGTCAACAAGAGTAGCAACAAGAAGACTAATAGCTTCTAACACCTTATCATGAAATGTTCTCACAGTCTGTGACTAAAAGCTCTTCCTCCTGACCTGCCTGATGATGTCTGTGGCTTATTGCGAGAGGCGAGTAATGTACCATGGGTAGAGAAATTTCCCTTCCAGGTCGGGGCTTTGCTAGAAGCTGCTTTAACCACTTTTCAGATTGGTTTAGATTGTACTGGACTCTGTTGTCACCCTCCATTTTTAAAAATTCCTCAGTTCATGCATATTTCTATATTAGAGAAAATCGAAGTGCACTGTAGAAGTATTTTCAGATGTGTTTCTCTAGCCTATAACTCTTGTTACCCTGGGGGTTTGGCATTCAAAGAAGCAATGGGTTTTGGGAGCTTCGGGTGAAAGGCAGATAGCCATTAGATCAACAAAGCAATTGCTCAGTTTTAATTGTTAAAAAAAACATTTTAGATTTAGTCCTTAGCCAGACTACTGGCTTACGGGAATGAGGAAGAGAAGGCAGTGAGAGGAAGAAATTTCTAAGTTAATCTAGCATATCAAGAACTATGCGTAGAGAGCTTGACTCATTAGAGCTCCTTCAGCACACCGTCCAGATGCTTCCTCCCTTGCCTGTGCTGGTTCAGGCTGAGGCTTGGAGTCAGCCCTGAGGGAGGAGGGATGTGAGGAAGAGAACGGCCTGGAGCCTTCTGCTGAGGTTGCTGATGTGTAAGTGAAGCAGAGGGACTCGGAGGTCACAGGAAGTTGGCTGACTCTTATTTCCTCCCTTGCTTCAGGTTAAATCTGAGGTTTGGGATGGAAGGAGCCTTTAGAAGCATCAGACCCTTAGGATGCCTGAGGATTCAAGGGCTAGAGGTCTGAAAAGCCATGATGTGGAGGCTGTGGGTTGCTCGTGCGCTGACTCAGTACCAGGACCAGCACATAGGTGTGGAGGGGGTGGTGGCAGCAGGAGCAGACACAGCGCTCTTGACCCTGACACCTCAACATGGTTTGTCGGGATCCAGGCCTTTTCTCCTCCAGCCCTGAAGAGGGGTTTTGGAAGTTGTGGCATGGAGGGTCATGGCCTCCCGTGGATGTCCACATTTGAATCCCTGGAAGCTGTGAGTATAGTACACAGCAAAGGCAGATGGAAGTAGTGGATCAACTGACTTTAATGTAGGAGACTCTCCTGGATTATGTGGGTGGGCTCCATGTAATCTCAAGGGTCCTTAAAAGTTGCTAATCAGGAAGAGGGAGGCAGAAGAGAGAGAACCAGAAAGATGCCAGCATAACCAGGACCCAGCTCACCACTGCTGGCTTTGAAGATAGAGGATAGGGCCACCAGCCAAGGAATGCAGGTGGCCTCTAGAAGCTGGAAAAGAAAAGGAAATGGATTCTCCCCACAGCCTCCAGAAGAAATGAAGATCTGCTGACACCTTGATTTTAGCCCAGTGAAGTCCATTTTGGAATTTTTTTTTTTTGAGGAGAGGGTCTCACTCTGTTGTCCAGGCTGGAGGACAGTGCAGTGGGGCAGTCTTAGCTCACTGCAACCTCTACCTCCCAAGTTCAAGCAGTTTTCATGCCTTAGCCTCCCAGGTAGCTGGGAATACAGGCACATGCCACCACTCCCAGTTAATTTTTGTATTTTTAGTAGAGATGGGGTTTCACCACATTGGTCAAGCTGGTCTCAAACTCCTGGTTTCAAGTGAGCTGCCTACCTCAGCCTCCCAAAGTGCTGGGATTACAGGCATGAGCCACCACACCTGGCCCATTTTGGATTTTTGTTTACCTCCAGAACTGTAAGATAATCAAACGGTTTAGTCTGAAGCCACACTGTGGTAATTGGTTGTGGCAGCCAGAGGAAGCTCATGCAGAGGTAGACTGGTGGAGGCCGGCAGCCAGGCTCCAGGCACACAGGCCACGGAGAGCCGTGATCTCCCACACTGACCAAGGCCCTACAGGACCTCGGCCACTTTCAATCCAGGGAGCAGGCCAGTTTCAACCCAGGGAGCAGCTCTGACGAAGGAGCGTAGGACATGACTTGCCCACTTCCCCACCTCCATGAGACGTCCTGGGAAAACACTCCGCTTCTGTCCTTCAGACGTAGCCTTGGAGAGGAGCTGAGGGTTAACCAATGTTAAAAAAAAGTTTTATTTTTTTAAAGACATAAATTTGTTATGTTATATTAGTAGTAAATCACAGTCTCTTTGGTGTACTCACCGTATATTCCATAAAAATAAATATTTTTAGTTTTTTTTGAGACGGAGTCTAGCTCTGTCACCCAGACTGGAGTGCAGTGGTGAGATCTTGGTTCCCTGCAACCTCCACCTCCCAGGTTCAAGCAATTCTCCTGCCTCAGCCTCCCAAGTAGCTGGGACTACAGGCGCACACCACCACGCCACACCTGGCTAATTTTTGTATTTTTAGTAGAGACAGAGTTTCACCACATTGGCCAAGTTGATCTCGATCTCTTGACCTTGTGATCCGCCCGCCTCGGACTCCCAAAGTGCTGGGATTACAGGCATGAGCCACCGTGCCCAGCCAAGAATGTACAATATTAAAAAGAATAGGGAGTTAGCTATTAAGTATTCTGAGAATTAGCTGATGCATAGACCTACTCTTGCCGACGCTGTCTCCTTATTCTCCATAGGAACTAAGGTTGGAATCAAGGACATTAAACAGCAAACTTTAAGATAGGGAGATTGTACTGGATGATCTGGGAGGGCCCAGTGTACACAAAAGTGAACTCAGAAGGAAACTGGCAGGTGTTTGCCTTCAAATTGTCACAAGATGTTCCACAGCTCACAGTGTTTGATGATGATTTATATCTACAGTTAAATGGAATTTTCTTTCCTCCTTATCTTCTGTCTTTCTCACTCCCTTGCCCCTTTCTTTTGGTAGGGAATATATGGTGAGCACAGCAAGGAGACTGTGATTTACTACTGTAATATAACAAATTTATGTCTTTAAAAAACCAACAATGTTTGCAAGACTATTTTTCTTGTAGATTGTCCACTTTGTAGAATCTGATGTCTCCTCCTCTGAAGCTCAAGAAAGAGTCAGGACAGACCCTCCCCAAATGCCCTGCCCCGCTGGAGGCAACACTTTGTGTTGCTCCCTGGTCCCAGGGAGAGAGGAGCTGGAAAAGACAGATGAACCTTGGGAGGAGGGAGGAAAGGGAGAAAGGCCAGAGAGACAAGGTAGCCAGGATTTCCATTCATGGTAAAACAAGAGGTGCTGGGTTGGGATAATAATGGCTCTGCACCACCTTCTGGATGCTGTGTCCAGAATCAACTCCTTGACAGCCTTCTGCTTGTAGGGATGAACTGTACCCACATGCCTTTTCGGAAGTTATTGGCATAACTGAAAACTTACAGCTGAATCCCTAAGGGCTAAAGGGGTGCCACCATGATTTTCACCATCACATACAAACGGAAAAACATTGAGACTCAGGGCTGGGGTGGTGAAGTGATTGGTGCAAGTTCACATTTGAGTCAAAGTATGGCTGGGATCAGCTCTCCCATCTTGCAGACTAGGTATACACTCCCAAATTCAGATGACCTCCAGCCAGAGTCCCATGCCCCCGCACGTCTTCTGGGCCCAGTCTTGGGCTCCGTGTGGTTGGGCCTCACCATTGTTTCCAGTCTGGTTTCTCCAGAGTCCCAGATTTAACCTTGGGATACTTTGTCTTGGGGCAGGTGAGAGGCAACCTGGACCATCTCAAGGAGACAGTGCTGGCGGCAGGAGAGATTGGGTGGCTTGGGAAGCATTCGGATCCCAGTGGAAAAGTTCCGGTTCTCATTGAGTTAGAGCTATTCTGGGCAAAAATGGGCAGAGTTCCTTAAGTCCACACTTTGAAAAAGTGGGACAGTACCTATGTAGAGTCAGGTCATTCAGACTGGTAACTGCCAATTGGCTTCTGCCACCCACCCAACCCGGGCTTCTGCCACCAATAGCCCATGTTACTCTAATTATTCACTGCCCTAATTCGTTTAGCAAATAGGTTTTGAAGCTTGGGAAGAGCGTAATATTTTTGCAAATTTCAGGATGTTACTTGGACGTTTATTTTCACAGTATTCCTCCTTTTTCATTTTTTAGTTTTTTGAGATGGGGTCTCACTCTCTATCACCCAGGCTGGAGTACAGTGGTGCAGACAAGGCTCACTGCAGCCTCGATCCCCTGGGCTCCATTCTCCAACCTCAGCCTCCAGAGTAGCTGGGACTACAGGTGCACATCACCATGCCTGGTGATGATGATTTAATTTTTTTTTTTTTAATTTCTGTAAAGATGGATTCTCAACTTGTTGCCCAGGCTGGTCTCAAACTCCTGGGCTCAAATGATCCTCCTGCCTTGGCCTCCAAAAGTGTGGTATTACAGACACGAGCCACCACACTCAGCCTCTCTTTTTCTAGTATTTGATGGACATATAGCAATGGCAAGCATTTATTCATCTTTTAAGTCTCAGATAAATCAGTGTCAGCTCCTCAAAGAAGTTTTTCCCTGTCCCCTTCATCCTCTGTCTTAATAAATACTGTCCCTTTTACCTATCTTTCTCATAGTTGTCTCTTTTTTTCCAGGACAGCCCTTGTATCATGTAGGTATTGTGTTTTGAGTTGTTGGTGACAAAGACTCTGCTACAGTAGCTTAAACACACAAAAGAATACTCTCTTATAGAAATGATGCCAAGAAGGAGGCTAGCTATGGCTGACACTACAGCCCCACAGTCATCAGGAACCCAGGAACCTTTTATTTTTTGGGTTGCATCATCTTCGTGTGTCTTTTCCCCTCGACATCACCATATGGTCCAATATAGCTGCTAGGGTGCCAGCCCTCATATGCACATTTTAGAACCAAGGAAAGAGAAGGTTGATGGGGGAGGCCTAAAAGCATACTTTTAAGCCAGGTTCCTTGAAGGAGTTTTCTCAGAAGTCCCACATTTGATGGTTGCATACAACTTCATCTCATTGTCCAGAACCTTGTTTTGAACATGCAGATGCAAGAGAGACTGGGACATGTAATTTCTGGGAGCACAGAGAGTAACGCTGAGAACTACTTTTAGTGAAGAAGGAAGGGAGAATGACGTAGAGTAGGAAATAATCTCTGCCTCAGCACATTATATGTGTATTTATAAATTTTTTTTTTGTTTTGGAACATTTTAAATGCATACAAGAGTAAAAAAAAAAAAAAAAAAAATAGCCTGCTGAGCTGCTATAGCCTATCACTCATGTTTGATAATCACAAAACTTCTGACATTCTTGTTTCATCAATATTCACATTTTATTGTAAGATATTTTAAAGCAAATCTTAGACATCATGTTTCACTTGTAAATAGTTCAGTATGATTCTCTAACAGATAAGGACTTTAAAAATAACCAAAAATAGCAATAAAATTAACAAAAATCCCTTAATATTATCATAAACAGTCTATGTTCAACTTTCTCCAGTTGTCTCAAAAATGTCTTTTTATAGTTAGTTTAATTAAATAGAATCCAAACAAGGTCTACACAGAACCTTGGATTATATGTCTATACGTCTTTTTGCCTAAATCACCCTTCTCTCCTATTTTCCTTTCATAATACTTATGGATGAAAATGAGTACTTTGTTCCATAGAATATTCCACCTTCTGGCTTTGGTTGGTTGTATCCTTGAGATATTACTTAACAACTTTCCACATCCTCTGTATTTCTTATAGTCTCATAAATAGATCTAGAGGCTTTATCAGATTCAAGTTATAATTTTTTTGGGCAAAATTCTTCATAGGCCGTAATGTGTACTGTCTGTTGCTCTACCTCACGTGGTGGACTTTCCCTCCCCTTGAGATGTTAAGATTAATCATAGGGCCCGGTGTTGTTATCCTGGCCCTTTATCCAGTCCCTTCAGAATCTCCAGTCAACTTGTGACCCACTGATTTTGACAGTCGTTATTGAAGCTTGTTGCCTAGACATGTGCTTTCTTTAGGGGTTGCAAAAGGCGGTAATTTTGTTTATGTGCATAGTCTAGTTGGGGAGACAAGAGAATAGATTCTCCCTCACAGCCTCCAGAAGGAATGCAGCCTGGCCAGCACCTTGATTTTAGACTTCTGACCTCCAGAACTGCAGGAGAATATATCTGGGTTGGCAATTTGTTAGAGCAGCAATAGGAAACTCATCCAGAGGCGTCACACCCTTTCTGGATTTAGTAAGAACAGGGAGCTGCAGCTGGAGGAAAGAACGTGCTTTGTTTCATAGGTTGGTAAAGTTCTGAAAATGTGTAGAGGCTCTGGAGTGGAGGGGTCTCCTGAATGATGCCCTGTTCCTTACCTAATATTGAGACCAGGATGACATAAAACACGGATGTAAAAGAGCTTCTTGATAATCATTAGGCTTTGATTAGATAAGATAACTTAAT
The DNA here is from genome assembly GCA_004027835.1 of Alouatta palliata. Lineage (NCBI taxonomy): Eukaryota > Metazoa > Chordata > Mammalia > Primates > Atelidae > Alouatta > Alouatta palliata. Next base: position 39,348 of record PVKV010012921.1, on the reverse strand, counting down.
TTCACTAAGTGCCTATAGTAATGGACAGTGGGGCTTCTAAAATTTCCATGTAGGCTGAGTTAAGGTTTTTATCAATTTGGAAGGTGGTTAAGGGACTTGCATTAGACCAGGGTATGTAAACCTACTGCTTTTCTAAACCTACTACTGTTAATTGGATTGCCTGGTTTTCTTTGAGATAAAGACACACAGACACACACACGCTGAGAAATGGAGTTCATGAATGTTAAGAATCCTGACAACTTTGTTTCAGCACCTAGATCCAGCCCTGCCTGAAGTCCAGATTCATTCATAAATATACCAGATACATAAGGCAATACAAACTATTTTGCTAAAGTAGTTTGAGTTGATTTTCTGTCACTTTCACTCTAAAGGGTCCCAGTGATCTAGTCACTGAATCTTGCCTTAAGGATAGTTTTAGTCTATCCTTCATCTGATGATAAAGATTAGCTTCTGAATCACATTTGTTTCATTACCATAATTCCCTTAAGATGAGGATTCATTTAGTCATGTAACTTTTTTTGAAATGACTATTGTCTTAGGGCTTCTGGGAACCATTACTAAATATAAAATCAATTGGAAATCATGCAACTATAAGGAAAAATATTCAAGGGAGGAAACTTGACAGGAAATTCCAACTCGGGTGGAACATTTTAGGCTTAAAAGTGAGGTTCCATTTATAATTGCTGCCTTGGATAGTCTTAAAACTTCAATTTTGTTCAAAACAAGATTTTTGAAAATAGTCTTCAATATATTTAGAAATAACAAAAAGGCAAGAAACAAAGAAGGCAGCCCCTGCCCCCAACCATATTGAAATCACTAGGAATCTGGGTCAAGTGGTTATCTGGGCTGTGCTGTGCTGCGTGGCCGCCCCGGAGCAGACTCTCCTGTCTCCTATTCAGATGTCAGGTAATGTTGGATAAAGAGAACCATGGCGAGAAGCTGCTGGCCTAGTGCAGAGGCAAATGGAATGTGTAGTAGGAGGATTTTAATTGGCACCCTCACTCTGTCACAAGGACTTAATTAGGATAAATGGCAAGGAGTAGCTCAGTTCAAGGCAAATCCACTCATCGGCAGCATATTGGGGCTTTGAAGGGTTAAATAACAACAATAAAAATTATTAGTTTCATTTTGTTGGAGTGAGAGAGAAAAAAGAGAGTGGAAGAATGAAGGCTGATATGCTTCTCTTGGGGTGCAGACAGTGGAAGGTTGTGCTATGGGAGGGATCATAAACTCTTTAGGTTCCTAACCCACTTGTCCTCAGGAATTTTTGGAATAGACATCCCTAGAGTCCCCACGCTTATGGTCAATGATGAAGGTCAAGGGCTCTGCATTTGCACTGCTCTCAGCTTCGTTGCCCTCACCTGGCTTGACTGTGAAATTTTCCATGAAGCAATGAGACTAATTCCATGTCTTTATGAAAATATTTGATGAGATTGAAGCTTATTCTCTTATAGGAATACTTCTGTCATAGAAACAAGACTGACCTTCAGATGAGGCACCCGACGCCCTGGAAACTGGTGTAACCTCTGCTGCACCCATCCGGTGCCACCCTCTTGCATGAACCCGCAGCCCTGGGAGGGTTTGGTACCAGGGGGCTTTGTACTCGGTTGTACTATTGACCTCTTCCTTCTTAGCTTCTTTTCCTTCTTAGTCTCTTTTCTTTTTTTCATCTTGTTTAAAGTTTTTTACAGTGCCAGTATGTCTTTAGAAGTCAAATGTTTGATTTGGTGAATAATGAATGTGGGACGGAGGGAAGGAGGGAAAGAGAGAATCCGTCAGAACTTCCTGCTGAGATCACTGCTTAAGAAGGACGGATATTTCGACGCTAACTTTACAGTATGATCCTAGCACATCTGGTGGTTAAATCCATTGATTTTAACACTAAAATGAATTTTAAAAAGTGAAACCTTAAAAGCTCTTTTTCAGGTATGAGATACAGGTGCTTCTGATGTGCTTGAGTACAAAATAATGTGAAGAGTGAAACCGACATGGTCTTAGCGTCATAATTCACCTAAGTGAGGAAGAAATGCTGTTGACTGTCTACTATGGGCAAGGCCCTGTGTTAGCATAATAGAAACTGCTAAGAAGAATAAAATATGTGCTCAAATCATTCATAACTTGATAGGAAGAATAAGATCATTTACTCACCTGCTCATTCTTCCTATTATTCATAAATTATTGATTCAGAGCCTGGTGTGTGTCAAGCTGGGGGCTGGCTGGACAGTGGGGATAGAGAGGTGAGAGACGATGAGACAGTTCTGGCCTCTGGGAGTCATGTGGTCCAGTCGAGGTTACACAAAAATGAAACCTGGAACAAAACCAGACGTGATGGACACCCCTCAGAGGCACACAGGCCCGTGGCTATGCTGTCCGATACTGTCCCCCTGGCCACATGTGGCTACGGAACACTGGAAATGTGGCTGGAATTTTAATGTTATCTTATTTTAATTTGTTTAGGTTTAAATTTAAAAACAAACACTTGATTCAGCGATTGGCAGACTTTTTAGTATGTTTGGAACAACTTGGGCACTTCAAGCTACTTTTTCAATTGTAAATTTTATGAGATTGACATACACATCAAGTACTTCCTGTAAAAACTTAGCGTCCTGCCAGGCGCAGTGGTTCACACCTGCAGTCCCAACACTGGGAAGCTCAGGCGGGAAGATCTCTTCAGTCCAGGAGTTTGATACTGGCCTGGCCAACATAGGGAGACCCCATCTCTACAAAAAATAAAAAATTGGCCGGGCGCGGTGGCTCACGCCTGTAATCCCAGCACTTTGGGAGGCCAAGGCGGGTGGATCACGAGGTCAAGAGATCGAGACCATCCTGGTCAACGTGGTGAAACCCCGTCTCTACTAAAAATACAAAAATTAGCTGGGCGTGGTGTAGTGCACCTGTAGTCCCAGCTACTCAGGAGGCTGAGGTAGGAGAATTGCTTGAACCCAGGAGGCGGAGGTTGCGGTGAGCCGAGATCGCGCCATTGCACTCCAGCCTGGGCAACAAGAGTGAAATTCCGTCTCAAAAAAAAAAAAAAAAAAAAAAATTAACCAGGTGTGGTAGTCCCAGGTACTCAGGAGGCTGAGGGAGGAGGATCACTTGAGCCCAGGAGTTCAGGGTTACAGTGAGCTATGATCACACCATTGCACTCCAGTGTGGGTGACAGAGGGAGACGGTCTCAAAAAAAATCCCCCAAACCAAAAATAATTTAGCATTCTAAGTGAGATGTCTTATAAGTTGAAAACACAAATGAATTTTGAAAATTTGGTACAAAAAAATGTAAAATAAAGCAATGGTAGCTTTTATGTTTGTTACATGTTAAGATAATAAAATTTTAACTATTTTGGGTCAAATAGAATATATTATAAAAACTGATTTCATCTCTTTCCTCCTTTTAAAATATGACAACTGGAGAATTTTAAGTTCCATTTGTGACTTGCATCTATTTTTTATTGAACCGCGCTGCTCTAGGGGTTTTAAAGGAAAGAGAAAGCCTATCGTGAAGTTAATGTTTTGACATAAATTTTATAGAATGAATTGGATTGAGCAGGTGGAGAGCACAGAAGCCCCTCCTGAGAGAGGAGGCTGAGCAATGACATGGTGTAGGCTAATTCCTGGCGAGCTGGGTGTGCGGAAGAGCCCTGGGCATTGTGTTCAGGGAGCAGCTGTCGCAAGGCTGGTCAGGACAATGGAGTCCTTAACACGGGGGCCTTGACCACCCAGGCCAAGTGGACGATGCTTAGTCCAGGGGGCCCAGATGGGCTGGGAGGCGCTTGGGCAGGGGCACAGTGATAGGAGCAGCTTTACTGATGTTCATCTAGCCACCGTGTGCAAAATGGGATGGAGTAGGGAGAACCGGAAGCAGGGAGACCTGCTGTGACGACCTCACGGTACTTCCGGAAGTACCCTGTCGGGTAGAAAATGGGCTTCCTTTCAGCCAAGGCTCTAGAAAACAAAGAAACAAAGCAAATACGAAAAACTTCATGAGATTCTTCATGAGTGAACATGGGCCTTATCCACACTCTGTTTCCTACAAACCACCCTTCCGTAAATTAATTTCCTTCCCTTGAAGTTTTTTAAAAAGTGTTTGTATTTAACTCCTGTGCAGTAGCACATCACCGGGGCCTTGTCCTGGAGCCTGGGATGCAGTCGTGTGAATCACCTTGTGAGGGGACCTGGTCGGTATGCTGATCGCTGGGCAGCCGCTAATCTCCAAGAAGGAGATCCATGGAGGCAGTCACAGGAAAAACATATTTTGAGAAGTGAATACTAATTAGTAGAGAGGATCTGAGAAGTTTGTGAATCATAGAATTGTAGACAGAAGGACTTCTAGGTATCATTCAGTCCAACTTTTCGCTTCATTGAGGAGACAGGCCCGGATAATTTGATGACATGTCCAAAGTCATACAGCGAGTTAGCAGCAGAACAGTGATTAGAATCTGAGCCTCCAGGCTTCAGTAGCCTTCCACTGTGCCACATGGTATACTGTCCGTTAGGAACATCAAACATGCAATGAATCAAGAAAGATAAGGCTAAACAAAGAGGAACTGTGAAAGGTAATAGCTGGGCCTATCTATTTATAGAGCGGGGTTATATGAGCACACACAGTCCTATGAATAAAAAGGCATGCGGCCTCTGTTCTCTCCAATGTAGCTCTCTGGCATGTCATTGGCTGGTCCTAAATGGCTTGGGGACAGCTGCGCAGTGTTGGGATGTGAGGGAGGAACACTTAATCCTCATTAGGGAGGGTATGCAGGGCGGAAGGCTGGTCCTACCACCTCCCCAGGAAGGTTTTCAGTGTCGCAGCCTCTCCCTTCACAGGTTTGCAAAGGAGAAAGAACGAGAAGACTGTAGAGGGAGAGAGGTGTTGAGAAAAAATAAGAGAGGGAGAATGTTGAAAGGTCGAGCTGAGGGCTTGGCTCAAATGCAAATGTTCAGAACATGATGAAGGCTCTTTAAATAGAACTCTCACAGGTGAACACGATGACAGAGAAAAGCCACCAGTGCTCCGGGGAACTAAGTAAATAAGCACAGATGTCAAATGTTCAGAGTTGGATGGGGCTGGGGTGGACCAGGAGCTCAGCAGAAAGTACAAGAACGTCTTTGGTTTTAATTGCCAAGTCCTGTTCTATTAGATGGTACCTGCGGAGTTGCTCATATTTCAGGAAATATTTTCTGCTTAGGGACTTTCAGAGGAAAATGTGAAAATCCAGCCTCAACTCTGAACTAATGCAGTATCTGAGCCATGAGTAGGTTCATAAATAGCTTGGGCTTTCTTTCTTTCTTTTTTTTTTTTTTTTTTGAGACGGAGTTTCGCTCTTGTTACCCAGGCTGGAGTGCAATGGCGTGATCTCGGCTCACTACAACCTCCACCTCCTGGGTTCAAGCAATTCTCCTGCCTCAGCCTCCCGAGTAGCTGGGACTACAGGCACGTGCCACCATGCCCAGCTAATTTTTGTATTTTTAGTATAGACGGGGTTTCACCATGTTGACCAGGATGGTCTCGATCTCTTGACCTCGTGATCCACCCGCCTCGGCCTCCCAAAGTGCTGGGATTACAGGCATGAGCCACTGGACTTTCAATGAATCTGCCTATCAGCATGTGTTTTATATATTTTCCTTGATAATGGAAACCCAATGATTGTCATTAAACAGAGAATCATATATAAACCAACCCATGACCCCTGGAAAAAAGCCACAGAAGCTGGTATCTTCCCAACTTTGCTGTGTTTGTCTGTCTGAGCATAGCAGAGTGGACATAAAACAAGAGCAAAAAGACAAGCAAAGGCTATGTTTGGCTTTCGATTAGGCATTAAACCTCAGACAGTTGCTAAACTTCTTGAACTCCGTGGCTTCAGTCCAGGTTGGAAAGCACGTCAAACAAGTCAAGCTGAGTAGAGGATGCAATCTTTTGTTCTCAACAGGCTTTGAAGATTGTCTTAGGATTAATATTTAACTTTAGATCTTAACTATTTTATGCCTCGATTTCTTCACATACAAACAATACACAAATCTTGCAATGAAAGATCACACTTTCTTGTAAATGTAAATAGTATAAACTCTTTCCTTTGGAGGGTAAAGCAGAATGGTAGAGTTCAGGCTGTAGAGGGGTGTGGTCCAATAGAGGTATAATGTGAGGCCCAAGCACAGGAGTGTTAACTTTCCTGATAGCCACATTTTAATAGTCAAAACGAGTAGGTGAAATTAATTGTAATAGCATAAATATTTTGTTTCTTAATTTTAATAGCACATTTTTATTTTTGTATGTTAACATGGAATCAATATTTTCAAAATTATTAGTGAGATATTTTGCATTCTTTTCTTCATACAGGTAATCAAAATATACACTTACCACACATCTCAATTCAGACTAGGCATATTTCAAGAGCTTGATAGCTATATGTGGCTAGTGGCTACTGTATTGGGCAGGGTGGCTCTTGAGCCAAAATGAATTGACTGAGAAACTGCCTGTTCTTAAGCAAGTTACTTAAGCATCCTCAGTTTCCACATCTCTACAATGAGAATAATGATAGTGTTTACCTCATTGAATTTGTCATGAATACAATATGTGTGAATATATTTAAAACCTTAGTGCAGTACCTGGCATAGATTTAATCAACCTGTGGCAACTATCATTATTAGTTATCATAGTAACTGTCATAACTATCATTATTAGTTTTCATTATCAGTACACGGGATGAATGTTTTAAATTATCTCTAAATGTGGTAATTCCAAACCAAGTGAAGTTAAGTTGAATTTACAGCTTAGCTTTTTTTCCTTTTGGTGCAATTATTTAGTAGCCAAAACCAGGAAAACGTACTTGAAATAGTTCACTCTATGATTTCATCAAAGCTGTCATTTAGAAATTCATAAAATGGCCTCCCCCCACTCCCATGGCAAGAGGAAGTGAGAATAATTCTAACTAGTTACCTGTCAATTTTTACTCCAGCTTGTCAAAAATATTTGAAGCAGCTGAATAGTTTTGCGTGATTATGCTATTTGTAAAAATGCATGCATTTACATTTTGAGGGGCAGAATTTTTATTTTAAAGCTTTCCAGAGGGGTAAAGCATTCCATTTAAAGCTGGAATTCCTCCCTAGTTTTCTAGAGCACTTTTGCCTTTGGATGACAGCCGCATGCTGTGTGAATTCTGTGTTGTCCTGGAGTCTCGGTCTCATTTCGGTGCTCCAGATGCACACCAAGGGAATGCACCTGTGCTTTGTGGTTACAGGGGCCAATTCGTGATGTGGATGTCTTCTTAATCTCTTCTTTGACACCTGGGAATGAGCATAAGAGAGGTGTAAAATTTGATCAAGCCAAGTTACTAGGCCTTATTTACATGCAGCCAAGACTAAAACATATCAGTGTCACTGCACACTAGTAAGAAGATCCGTAGGGAATCAGGAAACCAGCATTTGGCGTCCGTTTTGCCCTGGTTCTTAGTCCTAGTAGTGGCACCAAACACCTCTGTGGCTTTTGCTCCCCATCTTCCCATGCTGGGACCTTGAATATAGTCTATGTTTTTCAATTCAATTAATTTGTTTATTTATTTATGTTTTTCAGACAAGGCCTGGCTCTATTGCCCAGGCTGGAGTGCAGTGGCATGATCTCAGCTCTTTGCAACCTCAACCTCCCAGGCTCAAGCCACCCTCCCACGTAAGCCTCCCAAGTAGGTGGGACTACAGGCACACATCACCACACCTGGCTAACTTTTAAATTTTTTGTAGAGACGAGGTTTCGCCTTCCCCTTCCTGGTCTTGAACTCGTGAGCTCAAACCATCTGCCTATCTTGGCCTCCCAAAGTTCTGGGATTATGGATGTGAGCCATTTCCTGCCCAGTCCATGTTTATCACTTCTGCACATTTGTGTCTTCTGTAGGTTTGAGGGACTTGGGAGCTGATCAAGGAAAGAGGGGACTCCAAGAGGCAGTCACACACAAGCTTTATTGGGTGATATGAGGGTTGCATGAGAAGGGAAGCCCCTCACAGCATGAGATAGCCAGAGGCTCCAGGGGGCCAACATCCATAAGGAGAGGAGAGACCTTTGAGGGGCTTCTGTGTCTACATGATGATGCTTAGCAGCACACAGGCAAGTCCCTGGGTCAGAGAGCCCCAAAGGGCTGTAGTAGCTTGGGGTCTCATCACTGCAATGCTCTATCTTATCAATGGCCAACAGATGCTGGGTAAGGTTTCAAGGAGTATGCAAAACAGGTGGGCTCTAAATGGCTAATAGTCTACATGTTTGGGCTATTTTAAAAAATAACTGGATGTGGCCGGGCGCGGTGGCTCACGCCTGTAATCCCAGCACTTTGGGAGGCCGAGGCAGGTGGATCACGAGGTCAGGAGATCGAGACCATCCTGGTCAACATGGTGAAACCCCGTCTCTACTAAAAATACAAAAATTAGCTGGGCGTGGTGGCACGTGCCTGTAGTCCCAGCTACTCGGGAGGCTGAGGCAGGAGAATTGCTGGAACCCAGGAGGCGGAGGTTGCAGTGAGCTGAGATTGTGCCATTGCACTCCAGCCTGGGTAACAAGAGCGAAACTCCATCTCAAAATAAATAAATAAATAAATAACTGGATGTATAAAAATTTGAGTTTGGTGCCTGCAGGCTTTTGAGCTAATTGGTCTCAGGTTGCAGTGGAGGAAAAACAGCTGAGGGGCCAATACACAGAAGGCTTCTTGGATTCATTCACGTGGCAATCTTTCATTCTATGTGTCAATAGCGTGGCTTGCTGGCAAGACTACAGGTGAAAGCCTTGGGTTCAGGTTGTGGCTCTCCTACTTACTGCCTAGCTGTTCCTTGGGTAGTCACTCAATCTCCTAGGGTCTCATTGTCCTCAGTCATAAAGTGAGGGGTGGGGCCAGTTGACCCCTCGGTTTCCAGATGAAGAAATTTATGACTCTTGGCTTCTTGAAACATTCTCGTGGTGATAGACAGTGTATGTTTCGTTATTACCATTTGTTGGATGAGTACCCGGAAGCAGAGAGTGGATAGATGCTGATCTTTACATAATACTCACCCATTTCCTCACAGGGAACTGGATTAGAACTGAGGTTTGTAGATGTCTACATCCTTTGTGTTTTCTACTACCCTGACGGGCAAATAAAGAGAATCTTTGGAAACTGTTCTTCTGGAAATGAAATTAAAATTCTGCCACTGCACGTAGGTGTAGCCCAAGCCAGAGGTAACCCAAATTGAAGATTTATAGGAATGCTGTAATATTATTGTCCTATTTTCTTTACATGTTTACATTTATAAACTTTAGAGTAAAAAAAGGATAGCACCATTGTTTTTACTCTTGTTATTGCTTTTTGTTATCACTTTACATTTGTTCATGTTTTAAGATTTAATAGGCATATTTTTAAAAATTTGTTTTTTAGAGGCGGTGTCTCACTGTGCCACCCAGGCTGGAGGGCAGTGGGGCAAGCGTAGCTCCCTGTGTAGCCTTGCACTCCTTGGCTAAGCAATCCTCCTGCCTCAGCCTCCCAAGTAGCTGGGAATACAGGCGTGCACTACCACGCCTGTGTTACATCTTTTATTCCCTCAAAGTGTGCAGTAGTGAGCTGGTATTGCTTAACAAGCAGCTGTCCAGAGGAGGAGAACTAAGTTTTGTAGTGTGAGTATTCTTACCAGAGCTGAATTTGGGCTACCAGTCAGTCATGAGGTCACTGACTGCGGAGTTGGGAAAGGCATGCACAGTCAGCCCTTGTGAGCCCGTGTCCAGGACACTGTGGAGAGTGAGGTTCAACCAGTGCACCGGCTCTTCTTGATCCACTCATAGATTCTAAACTTGCAAATCACTGATCATGCTTGTGAAAGCGTGCTAAATGCTTATTCCCAGGGGCTCATTACTCCATGGCTGTAGAAGCTGTGTTATTCTGTTCACCACTATTTCCAGTGCTTAATCTCTCTTCTTCATCTGTTGCTTTCTTAAAATTGCATAGCCAATGAAATGTGATTCCTGAAGAGCCCACCTGGTGACACTGTGCACAGGTACCAGTATTTCCTCCACATCCATGAGGCTCAGTCTTATCCTGCAAGTGAGCTCTCACTTCTAACAAAGATCCTCTCTGTGCTGGCCATTACTATGAAGATTAATGATTATTTTTAATAAAGTATCAATTACATACTTGCAATTGATACTGAACCCATCTTGGGGACTGTGCTGCAGAAATGCACTCTCTGTTTTACTCACCATTATTGGTGTTGTAGAGTTTGACTTCCTCTTATGGTCATCAGCTGGGGAATATTTCTTTAACAAGGAGGGAGGTTTACCTAAAAATAAATGAGTTTTAAAATCGTTATCCTAAAACTTGTCTGAATTGTAAAATAAATCACTCTGGAGATTCGGTGAATTTTTTGGCCCTGAAAGCTTCTATATTTGACTGTCCCGGAACACGGTGTTCTCTGACTGTTAAACCATGTCCATTTGTTCCTGGCTCCAACATTTCGGAGGACTTTGTGGCCTTGTTTTCCAGCTCTGAGTTTAATTGGAGAGTTAATTATCTGAGCAAGAACATGTAAGCCAAGTTGAGTTTGGGAGTAAAGGCTGTGATCTCTGTTCCACTTCAATAGACAAGAAGGACTTTGTGAATCTTCGTTGATTTATATTTTTACATAAGCAGATGTTTCATATAGCAGAGGGAAGAAGCCAGGGAGAGGAACCTGTAACAAGATCATGTTTAGCCAAGATGAGTACAAAGGTCCTTTATCTCCTTGCAATAACTTAGCCCAGGAAGACGCACAGCCGGAACTGTGAGATGTTCAGTTCAATTCCAAGCAGGCGTCTGAGCTACTCAAGCAAAACAGGAAAGCACGAGGGTTCATTCGCGTGGCCCCAGCCTTGGTCATGACTTCTGATTAGCATGTGCTTCCCAGATGGAATTCATAAGCACCTTGAATAATTTATCCTTCTTCTCATTCCAGAAATTCTTCAGTTAGGTATTTTCAAAAGTTTCTTTCTTTTAAATCCACATGATCCAGGCTACTAGACTGCCTTCACTAATTCATGGTTTCCATGGCAACCAACTGAAGGCTCTATTCAAGTCCATCTACAACGACCTTAATAAAAATGATGTAACATTGCTTAAAATAGGTGTCTCTTCTCTGTTGCAGGGTTAGATTCCATACACTTCTGGTGACTATCAAAGAATCCTCTCCTCTACATCACAGGTTTTACATATTTTGTCATTCCCAGAATCCTACATCTTATCAAATTGTTGTTTTACTACTACAGGGGAATTGTAAACACTATTCTTAGTCTCCTCATCTGAAAAATGAGGATAATAATGGTCCTACCTATTTTGTAAGATTAGGTCAAGATTAAGATGGATGCTGGTCACGGTGGCTCACACCTGTAGTGCCAACACTTTGGGACACAGAGGTGGGAGGATGGCTTGAAGTTGGGCATTTGAGACCAGCCTTGGCAACAAAACGAGACCCCTACTCTACAACACAACAACAAAAACCTAGCCAGGCATGGTGGCATGTGCCTGTTTTCCCAGCTGCTCAAACGGAAGCAGGAGGATCATTTGAGCCCAGAAGTTTGAGGCGACAGTAGCCACTATCAAGCCACTGAACTCCAGCCTGGGTGACAGAGTGAGACCCCCATCTCAAGAAAGAAAAGAAAAGAGAAATGAGACTGTGATGTGTAGGTGCTTGAATGTAAAGAAGCACTTGGCATGGGTTACACAAATGCCTACTGAGACCAGGCGGGAAACGTGAAGGTGAGAGGGAATCCAGGAATAAGAAAAGTGACAGTAACATCACAAGGAAAAATGGCAGCCAATACTAGGAGATGTTATCCAGCTGGTGGACTATGAAAATGGGGGTCCAGGCCCATCTGAAGGCAGCAGCTGCTACTCAATTTCAACCAACTGTTGTTTTTTGGGAATATGGAGCCAGTGTTGCCAGTCCTTCTGATTTCATTTTTAAGGAAGAACCAGAAATCCAGATCTTTAAAAAACAATCTTAATTTTTAAATTCTGGCAGCAAATTCACACTGAGTTTATACATATGTACACGTGTATGCACACCCACTGGGTGGGACAAGCAATATGTGTCTGTTGTCTGGAAAGAACCTGTGGACATCTAGTTTGAGACCTTAGCTCTAAGATGTTTTTAGAATCATTTGTAAGCCTGGAAAGAGCTAGGTATTAACCTCTGTTTGTTTAATCTTGTCACTCACACTTGCAGATATGTGTTAAGAATGTATTGAGAACCACTGAGGAATGCCAAGAAGTGAAATTTACAGGGAGGTTATGTTGGCTCAATGTTGGGAGAAATTTATTGAGAATCAGAGATGCTGAAAATAGGATGCAGAAATCACTATATACCTATTAGAATGGCCAAAATCCAGAACCCTGACAACACCAAATGCTGGTGAGAATGCAGAGCAACAGGAACTTTCATTCTCTGCTGATGGGAATGCAAAATGGTACAGCCACTTTGGAAGACAGTTTGGTGTCTTTTTTTCTTTTTTCTTTTTAACAAACCTAAATATACTCTTACTATAAGTTCCAGCTATCACACTCTTTGGTATTTACCCAAAGAAATTAAGAAGTCATGTTCACACAAAAACTTGTAGACAGATGTTTATAGCAGCTTTATTCATAATTGCCAAAACTGGAAAGCAATCAAGATGTCCTCTAACAGGTAAATGAATAAACTGTGGTTTGTCCAGACAATGGAACATTATTCCATGCTAAAAAGAAATGAGCTGTCAAGCCATGAAAAGACAGAGAAAAAAACTTAAATGCGCATTACCAGGTGAAAAGAACTAACCTGAAAAGGCTACATACTGTATGATACCAACGGTGACATTCTGAAAAAGATGAAAGAGTGGAGACTAAAAAATCAGTGGTGGGCCAGGCGCAGTGGCTCACTCCTATAATCCCAGCACTTTGGGAGGCCAAGGCAGGTGGATCGCCTGAGGTCAGAAGTTTGAGACCAGCCTGGCCAACGTGGCGAAGCCCTGTCTCTATTTAAAATACAAAAAAAAAAAAAAATTAGCCAGGCATGATGTTGGAATCCTGTGATCCCAGCTACTCGGAAGGCTGAGGCAGGACAATCACTTCAACCTGGGAGGCAGAGGTTGCAGTGAGCCGAGATCACGCCATTGCTCTCCAGCCTGGGTGACAAGAGTGAAATTCCATCTCAAAAATAAATAAATAAATAAATCAGTGGTTGCTGGGAGTTGTGGGGGAGGAATAAATAAACAGAGGACGGAGAATTTTTAGGGGAGTGAAAATACTCTGTGTGATACAATAGTGATGCATGTTATTATACCTTTATCCATCATATAGAATGTATAACACCAAGAGTGAATCCTAATATAAACTGTGGACTTTGGGTGATAATGTTGTGCCAATGTAGGTTCATCAGTTATAGCAAGTGTATCACTCTGGTGGGAAGGTTGATAGTAGGGGCAGCTACTACACGTTTGGGTGTGCAGGGGATATATGACAAATTTCTCTACCTTCCTCTCCATTTTGCTGTGAATCTAAAACTCCTCTAAATAATTGAAAAATAAGATGGAGACAAATCGATCAAATACGATACATAAATCTTGAAAAGGTCTTATATCTGGGGGAAGAAAGAAACAAGAAAATAAATTCTGTCCAGGGCAATTGCAGAAATTTAAATAGAGGCTGTATATTAGATGGTATTATTTAATTAATATTAATTTCTTGGGTGTATGTGATAATAGTGCTGTAATTATACAGGAGAATGACTTTATTCATAGGAAATGCATGTTGAATTATTTAAGAGTGGAGTGTCAGAATGCATACAACTTAGTTTTAATGGTCTAGCTTAAAAGTGTGTGTGTGTGTGTGTGTGTGTGTGTGCACACATGTGCATGTGTGTGTGTATGTTGAGAGGGAGAAAAAAAGGCAAATGTTAACAGAGTGGCTAACCTAGGTGAAGAGTATCCACTGTGCTGATACCCTTTCAACTTTTGTATAGAAATAGAATTTTTGTTTTTATTTATTCATTTTAAAAATTTAATCAAGACAGGGTTTCGCTATGTTGCTCAGGCTGGTCTCAAACTCCTGGGCTCAAGGAATCCTCCTGTCTTGGCCTCCCAAAGTGCTGGGATTACACACAGGCATGAGCCACCATGCCCAGCCTGGAATTTTTACTCTTAATCTAAGCAAAAGGCCGGGTGAGCTGGCTCACGCCTACAATCCCAGCACTTTGGGAGGCTGAGGAGGGCGGATCACCTAAGTCAGGAGTTCAAGAGGAGGGCAGATCACCTAAGTCAGGAGTTCAAGACCAGTCTGGCCAACATATCGTGAAACCCTGCCTCTACTAAAAAATACAAAAATTAGCTGGGCATGATGATGCATGCCTGTAGTCCCATCTCAGCTACTTGAGAAGCTGAGGCAGTAGAATTGCTTGAACCTGGGAGGTAAAGGTTGCAGTGAGCCAAGATTGTGTCACTGCACTCCAACCTGGGTGAGAGAGCAAGACTCTGTCTCTCAAAAAATAAAAAGGCTGGCCGAGGTGGCTCATGCCTGTAATCCTAGCAATCTGGGAGACTGAGGCAGGCAGATTGTAAGGCTGGTTGCCTCGCCGGGAGCTCGGACACGCCCATTCCTCCCAGTGTCTGGGAATTACGTCGCCACCCCACGATCAACATTTAACTCCTCCACATAGCCTCCCCAACACCCACCCCTGAAGCAAACTCCGCACCCAGCACCTAGCCCGCCACTGGAAACCCCCGCCCAAAAATTTTTGGAAAGCCCCGACAAACCTTGCCCGATAGCACTTTCTTGCCCAATAGCACTTTCTTGCCCAATAACACTTTCTTGCCTAATAGCACGCCCTGGCCTAATAAGCACTTTGCCCCGTCAAAGTCATTTTTCCCCAAGGCTACCCGCTCACCAAAAATCCCGCCTGCCCACTAGTAGTAGCCTGCCTCCTCCACGTCCTGTGTTCCAGTATCCAATCAAGTGCCTTATGCTTTGTCTCCTCAGTTCCCAATTAAACGCCTTCACTCCCTATAAAACCCTTTGCCCTAAAAAGTTAAGCGCCACTTCTCTAGCCCCGCTTCTCTAGCCCCCTTCCGGACCATAGAACCTCGCCCGGTAGCTGAATAAATTGGTTTCTCATTTTCTCATACTGATCTCAGTTTCCTCATTTTAAACTCAGCAATAGCCCTTACACAGATCACTTGAAGTCAGGAGTTCGAGACCAGCCTGGCCAACATGGGGAAACCCCGTCTCTACTAAAAATATAAAAATTAGCCAGACATAGTGGTGCATGCCTATAATTCCAGCTAATCAGGAGGTTGAAGCCGAAGAATCACTTGAACCTGGGAGGTGGAGGTTGTGGTGAGTTGAGATTGTGCCACGGTACTCCACCCTGGGTGACAGAGGGAGACTCTGTCACAAAAAAATAAAGGTTTCAGATGAGGTAAGCTGTAAGCTTCCTGCCATGGGAATCATATAAGTTGATTTAGTCAACGGACTTCTGTTGAGAGTGTTGATGCAATGGCTAACTAGCTGGACCTCGACAGATGATTCTCTAGTCTCTTATTAAGGGTCTACTAAGGGAGGGACCCAAAGAGGCACATCTGGAAGGCTTTGATTGCTCAATTCTGCAAGCCATCTGTTTTAGTTTCCTTACTTAAATGAGGTAGTTTACCTAAGCGAACCAGCTCAGTTCTAGACTTATAGGTGTGTATCTAATGCTAGTTTTCTTTTCATTTTTTTACTTAACCTATGGTCACAACTAAAGATTAACATCTTACTAAAAACATATTAGTAATAAATCTCAGCGTGGGAGGAAGTATTTTCAATTTCTGTCCAATTAGAACCTATTCTAGTGAGCCATAATATCTAAATCCAGGAAAAAAACACATTATTAGCAGTTAAAGAAATTATTTGAGGCTGGGCACAGTGGCTCTCACCTGTAATCCTGACCCTTTGGGAGACCAAGGCAGGCAGATCACCTGAGGTCAGGAGTTTGAGACCATCCTGGCCAATATGATGAAACTCTGTCTCTACTAAAAATAAAATATTAGCCGGGTGTGGTGGTGTGCGCCTGTATTCCCAGCTTCTTGGGAGGCTGAGGCAGGAGAATCACTTGAACACAGGAGGTGGAGGTGGAGGTGGCAGTGAGCTGAGGCTGTGCCACTGCACTCCAGCCTGGGCAACAGAATGAGACTCCATCTCAAAAAAAAAAAAAAAAAAGAAGAAGAAGAAGTGATGTGAAGTTCTTACTTTAAGGGTATTCTTGTCCTCAGATCCTGCTTAAGGACAAATGAAAAGTATGCTACCTTAAAAGTTTCAGAAGAATCAGATGGCACACAGTGAGATAACCGGGACATCTTTGGGAAGTCAGGGCTAGAACCTAGAATTCCCAGTGTAGTCTCCTCTGTGCTGATGCTGAAGGGCTCCTCTCTGGTAAGCTTCGCCTACCTGAGGACACCCTGCCAACGTTGGCATCAGTAACTACAGCACTCTGTGGAGCCCATTCTCACATAGAGTGTCTGCTGTCCCCGCTGGCATCTCTAAATGAGCACGTCTAGGATCTGTCCTTATACCGTATTTTACTTGACCTTCTAAACATTTTCTGGGACCCTAGAGCACTAATTCTCGACTTGTCCACATTGGAACCTGTTCCAGTTTTCATTGCCTCCCTAGAAACCTCTCTGTCGCTGGGTTTCCTAAATGCATCTCCTTGGGACACGGCTCTACTCTCCAGAGGTCCACAGTCACAGTAGGGCACGCCATCTCGAAGCCCCGCCTTACAGGCAGGTCGGCTGAAATATTTGTAGGAGCTGAGTGAGAGTCCAAGTAGAGACCCATATGACACATGTTTAAGTGCATAAATGTTTTATGCACTTAAGCAAGCTTATGAACTGTTAAACATACTATGTTCTATCCTCCTTTCTTGGCAAATATACCTTCTATTGATGCCCTCCAGGCAAAGACCACCAGGAACATACTTTGAGTAAACAAAGTTGAGTGGATTGACTCATTGCACTGAGCGATCACACCCCATGGGGACCTATGGAGCTTGTCAATCACGTGTAAAAGGGTGCTGTTGGAGCATTTGGGTTGATGATGGGGGACTTGCAGTGAGGTTCAAGGAAGCACAACTTTTCTCTGAATTAAATGGATGCCATTAGAAAGTGGGGGCAGTTGAGTGAGTAGGTATCTTCACAAAGCAAGTTTACAAAGCAGGGCTCATGCCGTGATTGGTAAAGGAGTAGTGGTCACTCGCACTAGCCAGGAAAAAGGGATGTGGTCATTGTGGTTTGGATAATGTTCTTGTTTTGGTCTGTGCTCAGATATGATTACAGACTGGTCTTGTTTTCATCTTGCTCCATCCGAGTCACAGAGTGGCCTTGTCTGATGCTGGTGTTTTGTGAAATTGTTTGGGTTCAACTGGAGAACACCAGGACCCATCTGAGAGCTGGAGCCAGCTCCTGGTGACACTGGTCTGGGTAATGGTGCCATGTTGCTTTTCTCTTTCTCCTTTCATAATGATAAGGAGGGCCAGGTTTGAAGTGAGAAGTTTGAGCTCCTCAATGTTCTGAGCCAGGACATGGCAATGGAGGGGACCCATCTCCACACCCCTTCCCCTCCCACTCTTGGCTGGCTCCTTCCTGCCCTGAACTTGTCTTGCACTGTGAAAGGCTGAACACTCACAAGCATGCACATCCCATTTCACACATCCAAGCTGACCCCTCGCCACCACTTGGGGCTAGAGGTCCAACCCTGCTGGCAGCGATGTGCATCCTTGGGGGGGTGATCTCTGGAGAGAGGCCCCCACAGGCCTGGTAAGGGCTTGGGCTGCTTGGGCAGGCAGTTCCAGGGCCCTGGGTACTCGGAACATCATCTAGGAATTGGCTTCAGGTGGATCATGCTTTTGGTTCAACAGATTTCTCACCTCATGGGGAAGGGCATGGCCAGAAGAAGGCCACAGGGGGTCCCTCTCTGGTGTGGGCCCAGGAGCCCTCTTGCCTAGGTCGAAGATGGTCTGTTTATAATTGTTGACTCCCTGCCTTGGCCCATTCATTTTTTTGATCTCCTGAGTCTGGCAGGACTTCTACTTCTGGTCTCTTCTAGCTTGCTCAGTTCTGTTGTCACTCAAGCCGTGGTATGATGACAGTCACTCAGCACACATGTATGCACACACACTTACACTCAAACAAAAGAGGTGAATCCAGGTTGACAGTAAAATCTGTTCCATATTTAATGTCACTTCTATTCTCTCAACTTTTTTTTTTTTTTTTAATAGAGATGAGGTCTTGCTCTGTTGCGCAGGCTGGCCTCAAACTCCTGGGCTCAAGAGATCCTCCAACCTCAGCCGCCCAAGTAGCTGAGACTACAGGCATGTACCTAACTCCATCAGCTTTTTTTAAGGAAACATAACAGTACACAAAAACTGACTTAAAATTAGTGTTTGTATAAATGGCCTAACTCTGTAGGAGTAAAGATAGGTCCCTAATGGGCCAGTATTTGCAAAAATGCAGTAATTGATGAGTCACATTTCCTGAGAAGCTATACTCCCTTCTATAATTCTATCTTCCTTAAAGATATTTTAGTTTCTAGATTAGAAACAAGGTTAACGTTTCCAGAATGAATATTCATAATGTATTTTAGTTCTTACCTAAGAATATTTGCGGTTCTTCTCTTGATTCTTACTTATCAGAAGAGGAAAAGTCTTTATTATTCTAGAAGGTAAAGAATGTGACCTCTTGTTTTTGTACTCAAAGAATACTCCTTTAGATAATAATAACCTCCAGTGACGACACTTTAGGGTGTTGGAGACAAACGTTTTTAAAGCGAGGCAGTGAGGGTTTACTGGTGTAAATGTTGATCTATAGCTGATCCCATGAAAAAGGGCATCCTGAATTTTATGTTTCTCACCCAGGAAAAAAAGGCTATTTTTATATCCCTTACATTTATGCAATATAATATTTGTCCCTTCTCTCAGGTACTAATATTTCAAACATTTTCACCTTGCTGTTTGTCACTGCTTAGTGAAGTTTCTGAGCACTATACGCATGTATTAACTTCCTGAATCTTCCATGTGTTCTTCCTTTCATTCCATGAGTATGATCAATGAAGGGGGTAGGTTTGGAGTCAGATTTTTTTGTTGAATTTCAACTCTATAATTTAGAGTTCCCGCACCTCAATTTCCCACCTTAAAAATGGGAAAATAGGCCAGACATGGTGGCTCACACCTGTAATCCCAGCACTTTGGGAGGCTAAGGCGGGTGGATCACCTGAGGTCAGGAGTTTGAGACCAGCCTGGCTAACATGGTGGAACCCATCTCTACTAAATACAAAAAAAATTAGACAGGTGTGGTGGCGCATGCCTTGTAATCCCAGCTACTCAGGAGGCAGAGGTGGCAGTGAGCTGAGATTGCGCTACTGCACTCCAGGCTGGGCAACAGAGCGAGACTCTGTCTCGAAAAAAAAAAAAAAATGGGGGAAATGACAACAGTTACTTCATAGCGCTGTAAGGATTAAGTGGAAAGTGCATTTAACCTGGCACACGGTAAGCATTTACTTACTTGCTGGCATACACTAAGCATTCAGTAAATGCATGTGTTGATTTCTTTTTTCAACAGTATTTAATGAATATCCACTATTGATGAGGCACTATGCTAGATGCAGAGGACACAGTAGTGAACAAGATGTGTTTTCTATTCTCTGGGGACTTACAGTTCACAGATGGAGACAGGCAAGGAAATAATAGGGCATAATGTGATTGGGTTTGAGATGCCATGGAAGTGCCCCCTCTCTGGTTGAGAAGTCAGGTAAGCCTTTCCAGGGCTGATGTCTCCACTGACTCCTAAAAGGTGACTAAGAACCAGTGAGGTCATGTGGGGTCTGGTGAGGCATTCCCAGCAGCAGGAACAACAGCACGTGCAAAGTCCCAGAGGCAGGAACGATCACAGACACTGTAATCCTACCATCTAACCTCCTCAAATCCTTGATGCAATAAGAAAGAATGAAAACAAATTAAACAACTTCCCCTCTCCCCCACATCGTTCGTTCTTTTTGAGTTCTTCTCCGTTTCTCAGAAGTTCCAGGTGGAACCCC
This sequence comes from Alouatta palliata, assembly GCA_004027835.1. Classification (NCBI taxonomy): domain Eukaryota; kingdom Metazoa; phylum Chordata; class Mammalia; order Primates; family Atelidae; genus Alouatta; species Alouatta palliata. The sequence continues at coordinate 19,282 of PVKV010012921.1, read as the reverse complement.
AAATGATTGCCCTCGTGTAGGGGGCCACTGTGAAGCTGCTTCTGCATGGACGTCTTCAGATCTTGCTTGGCTTCCCTGTCCCCTTACACGTCCTCAGCTTTTAGGTCTTGTTATCACTCCCCGTCCCTGGGCTTTTTCATTCCAGAGAATATTTGTTTTAGCTTCTTTTACCCCTTTAGACTTAGTTTGTTGTTTTTAAGGTTAACTTTCTTTCCATTCTATAAAGTCTTAGATTGTTCCCCCACTGCTTCCTGTTGTTCTTAGTGCCTTCAACTGATGGTCACTCTTAAGTTTTTTACGTGTTTATTTCATTCCTTTGTCTTATTAGTAGTGAAGACTAAATTTGTTTAATCTCCAAAATGGTCTTTGGAATATAGGATCTTCTTTCACACTGATTGTCATCCTTGCTGTACAATGCTGTTACTAGGACTTAGCCCATTTTGAGGATGCTCTTGGCCACAAAATTGGCATTACAATAAAAATGTCACATGCTTTTGAATGACATGACTTGCTGAAGCCAAAATAAATAATTTCTACTGGCTATTTCAATGGAGTCTAAGATACTTGGGCACTCACTCAAAAGTCAACAGTCAAAATTTGCCCAGAAATATTAGTAACTGGCTCAAAATTGAATATCTTAGATATCTCAGAAAAGCATCACTTTTTTTTTTTCTTTTTTTTTGAGATAGAGTCTCACTCTGTCACCTAGGCTGAGTTCAGTAGTGTGATCTTGGCTCACTGCAACCTCTGCCTCCTGGATTCAAGCGATTCTCCTGCCTTAGCCTCCGGAGTAGCTGTAGACGGGCTCATGCAATTACAGGCATGTACCACCATGCCCAGCTAATTTTTTTTTTTAAAGACTAGTCAAGTGCAGTAGTGAGAAGTGGGGAAGGAGTAGAACAAGGAGTTCGATCTGTAACTGACTATGAACAATCAATTGAGATAACTCACTACCTTCGGACCAGCCACTCAGCTAATTTTTAAAAAATATTTTGAGTAGAGATGGGGTTTTGCTACGTTGGCCAGGCCAGATGTGAGTCACTGGCCTAAGAAAATTATCACTGTTAATCCTGGTTGTGATACCCTCACCCACCACCCTTTCAAATGATAATAGCAGAAATTAATAGATTTTGCACTTGCTTTGCTGAGTGAATGCAAACAGTGGCTCATTCAGTGCTTATAAAAACCCTACAAGGTAAATACTCTAATTTTCCTCTTTGTGCAGATGAGATTTCAAGAGTTTAATGCTCTGCCCAGTTTCACACAGTAATATGTGACATAACTTGGGTTGAGCCCTTTTCAGAAGTCTGTACTTGATATTACTTTGCTCTGTGGCCAGATGACCTTGAAACCATAAAGGAGCACATGAAAGGAAATTGGAGGTGTTGATTAGCAGTCAGGTAGGCCAGTGCAAATTCTAAGGGTGGAGAAGTTGTCTCCCTACCTGAATTTTGTAGTCAAGTACCCTGTATATCTAGTTAACTAGACTAGAATATAGCTCAGTCTTCACCGCTGTTTTCAGCACCTCTAGGTCTGTTGTTAACTTTTTCTTAAGTGTGCTTATAGCATGGTGTTAGGATTTTGCTTTTTGCTTTCGTTTTTGAAATAGGGTCTCGGTCTGTCGCCCAAGGAGGAGTGCAGTGGCGCCATCATGGATCCCTGCAGCCTTGACCTCACCAGGCTCAGATGATCCTCCCACTGCAGCCTCCCGAGTAGCTGAGACTACAAACATGTGCCACCATGCCCAGCTAATTTTCGTATTTTTTTGTAGAGACAGGGTTTTACCATGTTGCCCAGGCTTGTCTCGAACTCCTGGGCTCAAAGGATCCACTTGCCTTGGCCTCCCAAAGTGCTGGGATTACAGGCGGTAGCCACCATGCCTGGCCCTGTGTTGTGATTTTTAAAAGGCATCCTCCTTATCTTTTAAGAGATTCATACTGAAATATCATATCTGGGATTGGCTTCATAATAATTCATTTGGTAGAGGAGGGGGAATGGGTAACACTAAAGGAAATAAGGCTATGATTGTTAGGTGGATAGACGGAGTTCATTATACTATTCTCTATATGTCTGTGTATATTTGAAACTTAACATAATAAAAAACAAAAAAGTTCTTGAGCTATGTAGCTCACCCCCTGTAAGGATGCCTTCTCCCCAACTCCCCTGGTTGATTATATTTTGTTGTCATTTTTAACAGTTCTGTAAATGTGTCCAGTCACTTAAGGGCAGCACTCATTCAGGCGTCCTCCCTGTGGACTCTTTTTTCACTTCTCTGTGATAAGACTTTCTAAAAGCTTGGTTATTATGATGCATACTTTCCTTCATCTTCCCCCATCTGGCTTTTTGTTAAAGCAGCACTTGACTGCTAACCCAGGTTTTTCCTCCTGGACCTTTTCTCATCCATTCTCTAACGCATTTTTTCTCCTGACAATTAGATTTTGTGCAGTTAATTATAACATGACATTGGTGTTTTTCCCCTACATGAATCCTTTCCCAGAAGTACTGCAGTGTTCCAAATTTTAGGAGAATATTGATGCTTTTTTACTATTATGAAACTTGAATTGCTCTCTGATGCATCTTTCCTATGAGAGACACATTCTTATTAAAACAGAGTTCAGGTTTGAATGATGGGCTCACTTATTTATTTGTGCATTCATTTATTTATTTGTCAGATGTAATCCCAGCACTTTGGGAGGCTGAGGCAGCCAGTGGATTGCTTGAGTCCAGGAGTTCAAGACCAGCCCAGGCAACATGGTGAAACCCAATCTCTACAAAAAAAAAAAAAAAAAAAAAAAAAAAAAAAAATTAGCTGGGTGTGGTGGTGTGCGCCTGTAGTCTCGGCTACTTGGGAGGCTGAGATGCGAGGATGGTTTGAGGCTGGGAGGCAGAAGTTGCAGTGAGCCAAGATCACATCATTGTACTCCAGCCTGGGCATCAGAGCCTGATCCTGTCTCAAACAAACAAACAAAAATCTGTTATGCTGAAACTGAATTTGGAGCCACAGCTAACATTAGATGAATTCTATTCTGTAGGGATAATAAAGTTCATGTTTCTTTTTACATAGTATAACTAAAAGGTATGATAAGAGGAAGATTCATTTGTCATTCACTCAATAAATATTTATTGAGAGCCTAGTGTGTGGCAGACACTTTCCCAAGCTTTAGTGATATTTTGTTGAACAGATGAAATTCCTGATTTCTTGGAGCTTATATTCTGGTGGAGGAGACAGATAACCAAAATAAACACGTTTACACAGTGAGTCAGAAAGTTGTAAGTGGGCAGAAAACAAAGCAGTGAAGAGGAAAAGGAAGCACGGGCTGTGCTGTCCCCCCAGATTCATATGTTGAAAACCTAATCCCCAATGTGATGGTACTAAGATGTGGAGCCTTTGTGAGGTTATTAGATCAAGAGGGTAGATTCCTTATGAATGGGATTAGTGCCTCATAAAAGAGGTTCCAGAGAGCCAGCTAGCCCTTTCCACCATGCAGGGACACAGCTACAAAGCACTGTCTAAGAACCAGAAAGCAAGTCCTTCCCAGACATCAAGTCTGCGAGTGCCTTGGTCTTGGACTTCCCAGCCTCCAGGATTGTGAGAAACAAATGTCTGGTGTTTAGAAACCACCCAGTTTATGGTGTTTTGTTACAGCAGCTTGGAGGGACTAAAACAGGCATCCAGGAAATACCTCCCTTTAAGTGGCTTTGGAGTGAAGAACTAAAAGAGTGAGGGGGCTGGCCTGAGTGACTTGGGAGCAGAGCAGTCCAGGTAAGGCCTGGCGCAGGAGCAGCAAGGAGGCTGGTCTGGTGGGGCTGGGGCAGTGATGGGAGGGAGAGAGGCAGGAGGTAGGGCCGACGGGCCAGAGCCCAGGGCCTTGCAGGCAGAGAAGGCCAGGTTCTTCCTCTGAGTGAAATGGGAAAGAAAACTTACACTTGAAAAAATCACTCTGGCTGTTGTGCTAAAGACCATAGCAGAACAAGGGTGATGGAGACCAGTCAGGACTCCAAACAGTAATTCAGGTGAGAGCAGGATGCTGGCACACAGATGGTGGGATGTGGCTGGATTCTGGACATATTTTGGAAGTACAGCTGATATTGGTGCAAAAGTAGTTTGGTGCAAAAGTAATTGCTGTTTTTGCATTGTTGAAATTTGCCTTTTGACTCTGGAATACATTCTTAAATAAATGTGGTTATGTTACACATCATTTTAATGCACATTTCTCACTTCATGATTTTTTTGCTAATGATTTATTACTGTTTATTTTATATTTATTTCAGACTATGGATGTGATGTTAGACAAAAAGCAAATTTAAGTGAATTTCTTATTTGAGTTCAAAATGGGTTGTAAAGCAGTGGAGACAACTCACAACATCAGCAATGCGTTTGACCCAGGAACTGCTAACGAACGCACGCTTTAATGGTGGTTCAAGGAAGTTTTGCAAAGGAGACGAGACGCTTGAAGATGGGGAGCCTTGTGGCTAGCCATCAGAAGTTGGTGATGATAAGCTGAGAGCAATCATCGAAGCTGATCCTCTTATAATTACACAAGAAGTTGCCAAAGAACGTAACATTGACCAATCTATGATCATTCAGCACTTGAAACAAATTGGAAAGGTGAGAAAGCTTGATAAGTAGATGCTTCATGAGCTGAGCAAAAATTTTAAAAATCATCATTTGAAGTGTTGTCTTCTCTCATTTTATACAACAAACAATTTCTGCATCCAATTGTGATTTGTGACGAAAAGTGGATTTTATACAACAATCGACAACTGAATTCAACAATGAGCTATTCAACAGTGAATAGCTCAGTGGCTGGACCGAGAAGAAGCTCCAAGGCGCTTCCCAGAGCCAAACTTGCACCAAATGAAAGTTCATGGTCACTGTTTGGTGGTCTGCTGCCGGTCTGGTCCACTACAGCTTTCTGAATCCCGGTGAAACCGTTACATCTGAGAAGTGTGCTCAGCAAATCACGAGACGCACAGAAAACTGCAGCACCTGCAGCCAGCATTGGTCGACGGAAAGCGCCCAATTCCCCACCACGACCACAACCAAGGCTTCCAGAGTTGAACAAACTGGGCTCCAAATTTTTGCCTCATCCACCATATTCACCTGACCTCTTGCCAATCGCTTACCACTTCTTCAAGCATCTCAGCGTTTTCCAGGGAAAACGCTTCCACAACCAGCAGGATGTAGATAGTGCTTTCCAAGAGTTTGTTGAATCCCTAAGCATGGGTTTTTATGCTACAAGAATAAACAAACTTATTTCTCATTGGCAAAAATGTGTTGATTATCCAAGTTCCTATTTTGATGAATAAAAATTCTTTTGAGCCTAGTTAAAATGATTTAAAATTCATGGTCCAAAAACCGCAGTTACTTTTGTACAAACCAATATTTGTTGCTGGGTTGGATGTGGGGAGTGAGTGAGAGAGGAGTCAGGGATGACACCAAAATATTTGTTCTGAGCAGTTGGAAGCTGGAGTCATTATCAGTTGTGGTGGGAAGACTGTGGAGTGGTAGCATTAAGCACGGTCAGAGACGGGCTTAGGGGTGTTAAATCTGGGAGCATTATCAGACGTTCAAGTGGAGATGTCAAATCAGATCTGTGGTTTGAAATTCAAGAGGGAAAACTGGACTGGATAAAAATTTGGGAGTCAAAATCTCCATCAATGGCTTTCTAGGCTATTTATAAAGTCAAATGAAGGCCCCAAGTAAAAATTTCAGAAACATCCTTCACAGCCTTTGTTAATTGCCAAAAATCTCTTTGCTGTTTAGAATTGAAAAAGGATAATATAGTGGGAAGAAAAAAAAGTTTTTGATATCACAGACCTGTTGGAATCCCTGCTCTACCACATAATAACTGGGTGAACTTGAGGGAGTTACTCAACTTCTCTGAGCCTCTTTCTTCTTTAGAAAAATGACGATTAGCTGCACATCTCCAGGGCTGTGTGAGGCTCAAATCTGATAATGGATAAATGATCCACTTGTACAGAGCTGGGACGTGCTTGATGTTCATTCTTTTTTCCCCTGATAGGGACTGCTTAAATGGTATTTATAGTAAAGTGCCTCACCAGCAATGGCTGGGTTATCCTTAGGGTGTGGGGAAATTAATGCTGGGGTGAGGAGAAAGTACCTGGAGAGTGTTGGAGGGGTCCAGAAATCCATCTCTGACCTCACACATCCCCGGCAATGTGAGCCGAGGCACCACAATGTATCTGTTAAGTTGAATTCTTGTCCATTTTGTGTAACTTGGCTAATTTAAATCTAAGGACTGTTTTGGCATTTAAATATTTGCAATCATACACAACTTCTGGGGAAATCCCAAAGGCATTAGCAGTTTTGCCTCAAGAGATGGGTCCTGAATATTGATGAGCAGCTTACTCAGAAACTGTGGTAGTGCAGAGTCCAGCCAGAATGGTTAAAGGATTATAGACAGGACCCCAGAACCAGAATATTTGATCCCGTTAACTCAATAAGGATATCTCATGATGAGCTACCAGTAAAAATCTCATATTAATGTAAAAACACGGCACCTTGTTTATTGTCCATGAGCCTGAATTTTAGCAATCTTGAAATCTTGAGTCTTTCTAATTTGCTTGATTCCTGACCAAGGAGTCTACACAACTGAAGGGGGGCGGGTGGGCGAGGAGTAGACCCCCCACATTCTCAGAGCAGTTGCCTCTCCGTGATGGACCTCCTTTCTTGGTAAAACCACAGGAGTCCTGCTACTCTGCCTCCTTCTCCAATTCTTTCTGGAGGTCTGGGAATACCCTGTGACCCAAGCCTGGAAAAGCCTCTCTCCATCCTGGCTTGAATGGGATCTCCTAGTTGTCCTTCCAGACTCAGCTCAAGAGCAACCTGCACCAGAACCTGCCCCAGCCCCCAAGGGGTCCTGGAGGAAAGGGTAGGTTTACAATGGCTTATTTTTCTAATAATGCCTCTTGTTTGTCTCTGTGCTTGGAACTCTGTCTGGAGTGGGTTTAAAAGTTTTGCTCCTTGAAACCTGAGGCCAAGGGATCGGCACACCCAGGAGGGGAGGGGGCTCTAGCTTTCCTGCAGTCTGTGCACTAGAGACTTGCAGCCAATTTTTCTTCAATATTAAAGGAAAGGGTGACTCCACAGGGCTAAAGTTAAGCCATGGATTTAAAAAATAAATAAGCGAATTATTATTTTTTAAAACAACCTTTCTCCTCGTGATGCTCCTCAGCCGTTTATTCTTGGAAAAGCTCCTGGAACACCAGTATTCTCAAGCCACCTCCCACATGGACAGGGAAGGCTGTGTGTCCTTGTTTCTCCCTCTCTCCAGGCTGGAGGGACCTATGAATTATTCCAGCCTGAGCCTGTGATCAAATTCACTGTGAAGTCACATGATGATTCCATTATAGGTGACCGTGAGAAGAGATGGCAAGAAGTTCAAAGGCTCTGGTTTCCTTGTGGCCCTAGCAGTGCACAAAGGGAGCTGCATTAACGATTTTGTAAAAAAGCTTAAATCATGGTTACTTTTTTCTGGTCATAAAAATTATGTTTATCTGGGCACATCCAGGTTTTGTGGATCCTAAAACTTATGTGGCTTGGGAATACTTCTTTAAATGATGAATACAAAATTAGCTGTGACTTGATTATTTATTTTGATAGGTCCCATGTAAAGGAGGGGCCTAAAGCATATGCTTCATTAGCTTTACGTTAAATCTGCCCCTTAACACAACTTTCCCAGACAGGGAATTAACTTTTTTGAAGGAAAAGAAAAACACCTTTGTTGAGATATAGGATATATAACTTACAGAGCATACAATTCACCTATTTAATGTGTATGAGTCACTAGTTTTTAGTATATTTACAGAGTTGTGCAACCATCACCCCAATTTATCGTAGAACATTTTCGAAATTCTAAAAAGACATCCTGTACCCATTAGCAGTCACTCATCAGTTCCCCAACCCCCCAGCCCTGGGAAACTATGAATCTACTTTCTCTATATATAGATTAGCCAATTTTGGACATTTGAGAGAAATGGAATCATACACTATATGGTCTTTTGTGGCTGGCTTCTTTCACTTAGCCTAATGTTTTCAGCGTGTGTCCATGGTTGTAGCGTGCAGCTGTACTCTCTTTTTTATTGCTTAATAATATTCCATTGTATGCATATGCCACACTTTTAAAACTCACTCACTATGTATTAATTCTTTAAATCTCCTGGATACACAGTTGATGGAGTCCCCAGAGAAAGGGGATGTCCTATCTCCTTAGTTTCATCCTTAGCCTTTCCTCTTCTGTTTCTTCCTTGCCCAATCCCAGATTCTGGTTGTATTGGAAAGTAGGAAAGGATCAGAGCTGGCGAACTGGGTATCATCATTTCCACTGTGTTACTGAGAACTCATCGTTCTTGAGCTCCATGACACAGGCCCTGCCTGTGGGGTGAGCTGGGGAGCAGCTACCATTCTTCGGCTTGCTGGTGGGATTTGGTCCAAGCAATAGGCAAGCCCAGGGCACTGATGGATGGCCATACTCTCCTTCCTAGGAAAACCAGATGACCAAGTTCAGGGAAAATAGAGAAGAATAAAAACTGGAAGGACCCTGGACAGGCAGGTGGTTTGGAGTAGGACTGTCTCTTTGATTTTACTTCTGAACCTTGAGTTTACGCAAATGTCTGGAAGGTGGGAGAAAGCGGATTAAGCCTAGTCTGGAGTTTCAGGTTCACTGGAGTTCAGGCCTGGCACTATTATAAATAGAAGGCCTAAGGGGCAGAGAATACTAGCCTTTAGACTTTTTGCCTCCCTAACCTGAAAGGCACTGGGGGCTTCTGAAACAGCTGACTTCTTATCAAGGAACGATGTGGGCACCTCAGAGAATTGGGCTGTGTATTCATTCATCCAACAAAGAGAATACTTATTGAGCACCTACTATGTGCCAGGCACAATTCTAGGCTCTGAGGATACAGTACCAAACAAACCAGCCGAATTCCCTGTATTCAGGGGAGACAGAAATATAAGGTGTTATAATTCCAAATAGGGTTCTCAGGAAAAGCCTCACTGAGAAAGTAATATTCAAGCAAAGATTTGCAGGAGTGAGCCATATTCATAGGTGGGAGGTGCTCCCATGCAGAGAGGCAGCCAGTACAAAGGCCCTGGGGTGGAAACATGCCTGGTATGTTCAAAGAACAGAAGGGTCACTGTGGCAGAGAGAGTGAGGGGAAGAGTAGGAGGAACCGAGGCTCAACAGGTGACAAGGGCCAGATCATGCGGGACTCCCACATCATTTTAAGGACTTTGGCTTTCGGTGTGGTCATTGAAGGATTTTCAGCAGAGGGGTATTATCTACCTGACTTGAGTTTTAACAGGTTTGTGGTAGCTGCTGTATGGGGAATAGACTGCTGGGAGCGCAGGCAGAAGCAGAACCACCAGTTAGAGGTGCTTGCAATAATCTGGGAGAGAGAGGATAATGGTGCAGAACAGGATGGTAGCAGTGCTCAGGAGTGATCAGATTCGGGATATATTTTAAAGGAAAAGGAGATAAGAATTGCCGATGGCTTGGATGTGGGGTTTGAGGAAAACCCACTGACTTTAGTGACAGCAAGCTTTGGGGACAAAAGAATCGGACCACAAAAATGTCTGGTAACTGAGGTGGAAGTAAGGCAGGGAGGTAAGACAGGCCTGGCAGGAAAGTGGGGACGTTCATGGATGCACGTCAGCTTTGGATGTATCACTTTTGAGATGTCTATTAGATGTGTATATGAAGGTGTTGAATAAGCAGATACATCTCTGACTCTGGAGTTCAGAGAAGACATCTGGCCTGGAGAGGGAAATGTGAGAATTCGCAGTGATTAGATGTATTTAAAGCTGTAGATTGACTGAGCTTGCCAAGAGATGATAGTTATTTAAAAAGAAAAGACAAAGGATAATCTCTGGGGAACTACAACATTCACAAGTTAGGGAGATATGGAGGAACAGAAGAGAAGACTGAAAAAGAGGCCCAGGAATACCTGGAAGGGAGAAGTTCCAGAAGCCAAGGGAATAAAATGTTTCCAAGTGGAGGAAAGGATCAGCTTTGTCCAATGCCAATAGGACAGGGAGGAGCAGGGCTGAGCATTGACCACTGGGTTTGGTAATTTGAGGCCAGTGGTTACAAGATCAATTTTGGTGAGGGGTGAGGGTGAATGTCCTATTATAGGGGATTGAGGATATGAGAGGGAAGGAATTAGGGATGGAGAACAGAAATGACTCTCTTAAGAAGTTTAACAATATAAAGAAGGAATGAAGTGGGGTGGTAGCGGCATGAAGATGGGGTTGAGAGGGAACCACGTGTTTGAATGAATCAGTTGAGAGAGGAATTGATAGGAGAGAGGGAGAAAGGCTGGGGCCAGGTGAGTGAGTGTGGGAGGGCATGACTGTAGTCCTTAGGCAGGAGCAGGACTGTTCCTTCTATAAAGGCAGAAGGGCAGGGGCAGGGGAGCTCAGGTGCTGTCTTTAGAGGGCTTTAGGGGAAACAGGAAGCATGGCTACCACAGGAGAGGAAGGAGCTGGAAGTAGGGTGTGAGGTTGGAGGAGAGCACACAGTGGGAGGGTAGGCCCAGGGGCACTTCGAAGAATGTCTGGAGAAGGTTGAGGGCCACTGGAGCATATGTCATTCCAGCATGTGCTTTTCTCCAGCCACAGTCAGCTGCCTGGGCACTGGTTTAAGACAGGTGGAAAGTTGAGTTTTACCAGAAGTGGACGCCTGCCAAGGAAGACTCACTAGTTAAGAGAGAGAAAAGAGAGTTTAGCGATACTAAGGTTTGAATGTATTTCCCAAAGTTCATGTGTTGGGAATTTGATCCCCAGTGCAATAGCATTGAGAGATGTGAGTTTTGGGAGGTGACTGGGTCATGAGGCGTTGGCCCTCACAGATGGAGTTGTCACTATCACAGACGTGGGCTCCTGATAAAAGGATGAATTCAGCCCCTTTCCTTCTCTTTCTCGTCGTTTCTTGCCCTTCCACCTTCCACCATGGGATGACACAGTACAAAAACTCTCACCAGATGCAGCGTCTTGATCTTGGACTTCCCAGCCTCCAGAAACATGAGTCAAACAAATTTCCATTCATTGTAAATTACCCAGTCTTGGGTATTATGCTATAGCAGCACAAAATGGACTAGGCAAGAGTGTACATGAGGGAGCACTCTACGCTGCAGATTTTAATGATGTAAGATTTAGTAAAGGTGAGGAGGGAAAAATGAACATGACAGAGTAAGGACAGTAAAAGGTGGTAGGATCAATGGGTTTGCAACCTACATGTAGATGCAAAAATACAGCAGTGTTCTTTGGTTTGTTTTGGGCACTTAGTGTAAAGCAGACTTTGGAGCCACACAGATATGAGTTCAGTTTTTCAGCTCAATCACTTAAGAGAGGCTTAGCCACACCTCATTTCTTTATCTATAAAGCAGGGCCCTCTTTGATTCCTTGCATGCTTATGTGAGGATTCATTTAGAAGACAGCTGTGAAGGGCTGCAGTGGGTGGCGCTTACCATAGGGGTTTCTGAAACAAGCTTCCATGTCCTCACGCACTTGTGTTGAAAGTTTTAAAATGCTTATTTAAATCATTTAATGACTTACATCATTATTCATGTGAATAATCATTTGTTATTAATTGGTTAATTAACTATTTGAATCACCTCTGAAGATAGTGATTCAAGGGAAGTTAGCTTAAAAAAATAAAAAGAATTGGGCGTGGTGGTTCACTCCTTTAATCCCAGCACTCTGGGAGGCTGAGGCAGACAGATCACTTGAGGTTAGGAGTTTTAAGACCAGCCTAGTGAAAACCCATCTCTACCAAAAACACAAAAATTAGCTGGGCACAATGGTGCACACCTGTAATCCCAGCTACTCAGGAGGCTGAGGCAGGACAATTGCTTGAACCCAGGAGGTAGAGGTTGCAGTGAGCTGAGATTGCACCACTGCACTCCAGCCTGGGTAACAGAGCAAGACTCTGTCTCAAAATAAATAAATAAATAAAAATAATATATAAAAAGAAATATAAGCAGAAGGAAAGGATAAAAGAAAACAATAAGAACAGAAAAAATAGATCAGAGGAGATGAAAATTAATGAAGAAAAGGAGAGAGACACTGAGAAAACCAGTTGTGACTTTGACCAAGGAAGCACCCTTGGTCCTGTCTTTAATTTCTATGACTCAATTTTCCATCCCCTTTTACCTTTGGGGCCTCCCTCCATGTACTCTAAATGGATAAGAGGCAGGAACTAGGCAACACATTCATTCATAAGGTATTGAACTTCATTCTCATGTCCAGGATAATGGATTTCACCTCAAGATGAAGTTTTTCTTAAATAAAGGGGTTAAAGTGCTCTCACAGTGAGGAGCTGTGTGTTCTGGAGGCACTTGTGGTTCCAATACTCCTGGTAGGCAGGTGAAGATGAGATCCGCACCTGGAAGTGCCTGTCCATAGTGGAGAGGTAGGGTAGACGGCCTGGCTCGCTGGGCAGAGGGCTGCGTGTGGCGGGGGGGTCAGATATCGAACACTAATTGGTGGGAGAGGGAAGAGTTGCTTGTCATCCGATGTGGGATGGACTTAGCACTCATTTCTAATGAATAGAATGCAATGAAAGCGATGGACATTACTTTTGAGGTTGGGTTGCACACAGCACACTGTCTTCGGTCATGCTTGTCCTCTCCTGCCCTCCTGCTTGCTTGCTCTGAGGAAGCCAGCTGCCACGTTGTGAGCTACCCCATGGAAGTCCCATGTGGCAAGGAACTGAGGCTGGTTTTTGACCAACAATCAGCAGAAAACTGAGCTACTCAGCCCATCAGCCTGTGAGGAGCTGAATCCTGCCCACAACCCCCTGAGTGAGCCTGGAAACAGATCCTCCCCCAGCTGAACCTTGAGATGCTTACAGTCCCAGACAAAACCTTGCTGAGAGACCTGAGCAGAATCACCCAGAAAAGCCGCGCCTGGGTTCCTGACCTCCAGAAACTGATATCACAGTGTGTGTTGCTTGAAGCCACTAAATTTTGGGGTAACTTTTTTTGCAGCCATAGAAAACTAATGCAACCAGCTGCCTGCTTAGCTTCAGCCACTGCTTCTTTCCAACCAAGAGCCTTCTCTGTCCACTAGAACATGCTTGGTTGCAGAAGCGACAGCATAAACATGGCTGGAGTTAATGTCCCAGGAGCAACCCTCAACCAGTGAGGAATGGGAGTGAGTAGATAAGTATTCCATCTCCCTAAGGCTAAGAGGCACAATTCTAAGACGCGTTCGTGTTTGGCACAGCCCCTCGGAGGGCCCAGTAGAATTGAGCCATGGTTGCCCGCATAGGTCACCATTTGTTAAAGAAAGAAAATGACCACATTGCCAGGATACTCTAACATAAGGGTAGGTTGAAAATACTTTCTAGAATGAGCTGATGGAGATGGTGAGGGGGAGCTCCTGAAATCCACTGCCCCTTTGGAAAGAGGTACTGGCTGTAGCGCTAGCCCAGCCCAGCAGTTCTCAAGTAGGGATGATTTTGACTAGAGCAGGTGACCCGGATGAGTCAGGATGGAGCAGGGGACTGGGGGAACAGAGGTGAACTACTGATTAGAACTGGTGGAAAAGGTTGTTTACTGAAACTACAAGGAAGTTAAACTTTAACATGGAGAATTAAAGAATAAGAGAGCTGAACATACAGACATACTGATTCTTTGAAGAGAAACCTGGAGTTCACTATATCTAACAAAATGTAAAGAACAAAGTTTTTATTTAAAGGGAAAGGGAGGAAGCAGTTTTATTTGAGGGAGGTATGAAGCCCAGTGGTTAATGACTTGTTTTAATGTTTTTTTGTTTTTGTTTTTGTTTCGAGACAGAGTCTTGCTCTGTTGCCTCGCTGGAGTGCAGTGGCCAGATCTCAGCTCACTGCAAACTCTGCCTCCTGGGTTCAAATGATTCTTCTGCCTCAGCCTCCTGAGTAGCTGGACTATAGGCGCATGCCACCACGCCCAGCTAATTTTTGTATTTTTTAGTAGAGACAGGGTTTCACCATGTTGGCCAGGATGGTCTCGATCTCCTGACCTCGTGATCTGCTCACCTAGGCCTCCCAAAGTGCTGGGATTACAGTGTGAGCCACTACACCAGGCCAATGGCTTAGCTTTAAAGTAAAAGTTGACCTGTGCTGGACTCCAGAGTCTGTATTTATTGCTCTGTGACCTTAGCAAATTATGTGACCTCTTTGGATATGTTTTCCCAGTTGTCACAAAGGTATAGTAACAGTGACTGCCTCACTGAATTGTGAGAATTAAATGAGCAGAGCATAAAAGTGTGAAAGGAAAATCTCTTGGGCCGCTTCAAGCAGGGAACTGCTCCGGGCAAATCTGCCTCCCATTCTACTCAAAGTCACCCCTCTGCTCATGGGCATAGATGCATATCTGACTGCCTCTGTTGGAAAGGCTAATCTGAAACTCAAAAGAAGGCAACCATTAGTCTCTCACCTATCTGTGACCTGGAGGTCCCCTCCATTTGCTTCAAGTCTTCCTGCCTTTGCTTCAAGTTGTCTGGCCTTTCCGGACTGAACCATTGTACTTCTTACATGTATAGATTCATGTCTAATGTCTCCCTAGAATGTAGAAAACTAACCTACACCCCAACCATGTCGTCAGGACTTCCTGAGGTTGTGCCGCAAGCGTGCGTCCTCAAACTTGGCAAAACTAACTTTCTAAATTAACTGAGACCCATCTCAAATTATGGGGATTCACAGAAGGCATTCAGTGCAAAGCACGGCATCCAGTAAGTGTTTAATAATGGAAGCAAGGCAGAGCAAAAGCAGGGGAGAACAGGAACCTAGAATCCAAGGACGGCAGGAAACGGCTGTGAGAAAAGGGAGCATTCCATCCTCAAATGTATTTAGTGTAAGGACAGAATCCTCTCCGAAATCCTGCTTGTGAAATCATCACACAATCTTCCTTACCACCCAGAATTTCGCTAAATTCCTGCTGGTTTTGATTTTCATTCTTCAATATTTATTTCCTGAACGTAAATAAGCAATCCATGGCCGGGGCCTGTGGGGCCTTCACACAAACGAAAGCATTCTCACAGCAGAGCTTGCTCCCAGCCGCCTCTCCCCAGGCTCCTTAAGAGACGCTCCAGGTTGCTGCGGGAAGACAGCCTGCACAAACAGAGCGGCCCAAGACAAATAAATGCTGGCCCTGTTTGGTCTCATATTCAAGGCATGAGGCCTCAGAAGAAGAATGAGTCTTCACAGGCTGGGAGGTCTCCTGGATGCCTCTGCTGGTAGCTGGGCCCTGAGGAGAGAGAGGGAAAGAAGGAGGGAGAGGAGATGAAGGAGGAGGAGGAGGGGAAAGGGAGGGAAGGATGGAAGAAGAATGTATAAGCAAGGAGTCACAGTCTTTCATCACTGACTCTTGGAAGTGAATTCTATCCACTCCAGTGCATCCAGTAGAAGCAAGTCACCAGGTCCAGCCCCGACTCAAGGGGAGGGAATTCCATCAGGGCATGAATAGCAGAGCCCGCTTCAGAAGCAGCCTGCCACAAGGACCTCCATGTGCTTTGTGCATACACTGTGAAGGTCCTGATGGAGTGGACCTACTGACGGAGTGGATCTCCGCCTAAGCTGGGGTAAGCAGGCAGGTGCCATGAGGTTAGGGACCTGTGCCTGGGAGCTTGTGGAGTAATCTGTATTTTCGGAAGATTTAAACTGGAGAAAAGGAATAGTTCTGGCCAGCGGGCCCTGGAAATAAGACCTGGGAATGTGAAGTCTCCATAATGTATGTACTTGGCCCATGCTGTATTTAGTTTCTATTGCTGCTGTAACAAATTAACACAAATTTAGTGGCTTAAAACAGCACAATGTTATTCTGTTACAGTTCTGGAGGCCAGAAATCCTGAGTCAGTTTCAGTTGGCTAAAATAATTGGAAAGGCTGGTTCCTTCTGATGTTCTAGAGAAGAATCCATTTTCTTGCCTTTTCCAGCCTCTGGGAGGCTCCATCCTCCATCTTCCAAGCACATCCCTGCAACCTCTGCATATTGCCATATCCCCCTCCGACTCTGACGCCTCCTTCATCTTTCTTATAGGGACTCCTGTGTTTACACTGAGTCCACCTGGATAATCCAGTATAATTTCCCATCTTAAGATCCTTCATTTAGGCCAGGCATGGTGGCTCATGCCTGTAACCCTAGAACTTTGGGAGGCTGAGGCAGGCAGATCACCTGAGGTCAGAAGTTCGAGACCCGCCTGGCCAACATGGTGAAACCCAGTCTCTACCAAAAATACAAAAATTAGCTGGGCATGGTGGTGGCACTTGTAATCCCAGCTACTCAGGAGGCTGAGGCAGGAGAATCCCTTGAACCCAGGAGAGGGAGGTTGCAGTGAGCCAAGACTGTGCCACTGCCCTCCAGCCAGGGTGACAGAGTGAGACTCTGCCTCAAAAGAAAAAAAAAAGATCCTTCATTTAGTAGCAAAGTCCTTTGGCCATATAAGGTAACATTGACAAGCTCTGGGGATTGGGATGTGGGTATCTTTTGGAGGCTGTTATTTAGCCCACCATGATTATATAAATGGTCACAGCAATTTAATGGTTCTTATTGTCATCCTCCAATGCTATGATTATTGCATTCTCCTCCAGAAACTCCTCCTCCCCAAAGTGCAATGCCATGATTGTTAACATTCTCCTCCAAAAACCCAAGCACAGTCAGACTGAGAATTGGACTATTCACTACTTAATGAGTAGTCTAATCCTAAAATGAATAGTCCAGTCCTACAATCTGACTATGCTGTTGCTTTCCTGATTGTACCCAGATCTGTCCTGCCTTTCCCCTGCAAATTAATTTCCAATCCAAGGCTCTCTTGCCAACCAGCTCACAGTTGTGTTGGGCCAGTGCGCTGGTGAGAGATTGGAGGGCAGTGGAAGAAGCCAGGGTACACCCTCTGCCCCAAGTCAGGCGCACCTCTTAGTGGCTGTGCTCTCCCTTATGGTTCCAGCTCTTGTCAGACGGACTCCTTCCATGGACCCAGATCTTACTGGGCAGCAACCACAGAAGATCCAGCTCCCCCAGGGGAGCCCCAGCTCTTAAGGCTCTGACCCTATGGGTGGTAGCAGCTCCCTATTGGTGCTAAGCCCAAGGTGGTTTCACCATCCCCTCATTAGCTTTTCAGCTTTCCCAACACCTTTGCAACTAATTCCTCTTAATGAAATTCTTTCAACTGGTCTTGGGCTCTATAAGTTCTGACTGAACCCCAACTAATATACTGGTTTTCAAGGGTTTTTATAACATTATACCAAACTATTTGTTCAACATCTCCCAGATTGCTTTATTCTAGCTAACCCAAACCACATTATTATTATTGTTATTTTAAAATACACTTTTCTACTTCAGGAGAGGTATGCTCAGGCCACTCCTTCCATGTGAAATGCCCCTCCTTCGTTCTTGGCTTTGCTTGTCAAAATATTTTGGGGTTTTGGAGGATCACTTCAAAATCATCCTCTTCCTACAATGCCCTCTTGATTACCATGTCTGGAATTATTTCCTTTCGCAGACGCAGTGCTGTATAGTAATGAGCTGTTGGAATATATGCAAAGCCTCGTCACACAACTGCCTTGCATTGGAGAGATTTGTTTAGGTCATAAGCTCCCACAGTTTGAGTCTGTGCTGTGTACTCTATGGGTGCTCAATAGATAGACCATTTAATCAAATAAATGTTGGAATTCCAATCATGGGCATGACTCTTACTATCATTCTCTGTTAGATAAAAGAAGGTAATCAGTTTTCGTTTTATCCTTACTAATTGTGTTTACTCAAGGCTAGAAAAAGAAATCTAATGTTTTAAAATTACAAACTGCTCTCCATTCTTTCCATTCTAGTTAATTGAAATTGAGTATCGATTTCCCAACCAAAAAATTCATACATGTGTTTCACGGTACATACCTAGCTTAAACGCTCAATCAAATGTAAGGTATTTCTGTCATGATTGTCACTGGTGGAGAGATTGGCATCAACTATTTTCTTTGTCCGTCAGCAGTTACTCCAATGAGTTTGCAGGCTGACGAAGTCAGGTGCTCATCAGCCTGTGTGATAAGCTGCAGAGCTGACCAAACAAGCATGTGTTTGATGAATTTTTTCCATTTATATGAGTGGGAAAAATGACTCATAGCAAAGAAACCTGACCTCATCACAGACGTAAGACTGTCTACATTGACTAGGCTACCTAAGCCTGCCCAGGATAGTGCCGACAGGGAACATAATGACCAAGGTGAGTTATCTTACGCATCAAGTGTCCGAGAGCAGGTCAAGCACGGGGCCCATTCTTCTCTTCATGCTTGGCTGCTCAGGTTCAATTCTAGGTACCCCCCACCCCACAGTGACAATGACCCACATGGATCAAGAGGCAAACAGACTCAGGCCTATTCCCCTTCCTCCCTAGCCAGCGTCACTGGCCAGAGTCCCAAAGTCCTGGCCAATGCTGTCAACATGGCCTAACAGAAGGGCTACCACCTGCAAGGGGCTTCCTGGAGACATCTGAAACTCTGTGGTGCTGTTCCCAACAGCCTTATTCAAACAGAAGGCAGCAACTCTGACCTGGAAAAGAGGGGCAGCTTCTAAGAACAGGCTCTCTACAACCTTCCTGAAGACCAGCCCTTTCGGAGGAGGTGACTGGTTGGTAGCTTACGCCAAACTTGCCTTCCTGAGAAATACGACTTCCTGAGATGCAGAGCGTTTGAACTGATAGGCGGGCCTTTATTCAGCAGTGCTTTTGCTTGTGGGTCTGTTTTTGAGTAGCAGCCCCTCCAAGTCAGCAATTCATCTTTACGGTTGCTAGCAATTGTTTGGGGGTAAGATCTGGAGTGGGAAGGAGGGTCTGGGCACTGCAGCTTGTGCTTGACTTCCCTCTTTAAACGGCAGCATCCATGACCATTTCCTGTTCTCTCTTCGTGTAGCCACAGGATGGCAATGTTTATGAATGTTACTGTTACCCCCCGGGGGCTGTGTAGATCCTAGATTAGAGCTCAGCAACGCGCAGGAGCAACTGGAGATTAGGGTAGGACCAAGAGCTTTTAAATCGGGAACAAGAGAAGAAAAGGAAGGGTCATTTATTTTTATTTTTTTCTTTTTTTCATTTTTTTTAATATATATACTTTTTATTGCATTTTAGGTTTGGGGGTACATGTGAAGAACATGCAAGATTGTTGCATAGGTACACACATGGCAGTGTGATTTGCTGCCTTCCTCCCCATCACCTATATCTGGTATTTCTCCCCATGCTATCCCTCCCCAACTCCCCACCCCCCGCTGTCCCTCCCCTTTTTCCCCCCCGA